>BBXU01000618.1:0-27487 GCA_001598975.1 Parachlorella kessleri | reverse complement strand
CCCCCCCCCGACGACCCCGGTCCCCACCTACCCCCCATCACCACCCCACCACCCACCACCAGCACCATCACTACCATCCCCCACCCTACCACCACCGCCCACACCCACACACCCACACCCTGAACTGACTAGCTATCATTATAGAGGCTGCAGAGGTTGCACTGTTTGGACGCCTGGCCAGTCACTTGACCTACTATAATGGTAGCGAACAGGGGCGTCCAAGCCGCAAACCTTGCCAAAAGCACGCTGTTAACCAAAACGTGATTAGCTGCTCACCAGGGGCAGGTGTCTAAGAAACTTGTCAGCTGCCTTAAGGCAGCCCCATACTCACACGCCAAGCGGCTTAGTGCGAACAAGTCAGCCCCGTGTGGGCCGAGATCCGCTAGCGTAGAAATAGGGCCTTATAGGCTGTGGGTCTGGAGGCATAGCGGAAGTGTCTTACAGTGTGCACGGAGAGTATGGCCCAGAGTGTCCCGCGGACCGTTTCGGTACTGCCAGGCCAGGACCTAGGTGCTGCCTTGGTGCTGCTTCATGACTCCCTACCTGACGGGCGCGCCAACAAATCTGTTGCATAAAAGCCTGCGTCATCGCTCAGGATCTCTGTATAGGTAGGGAGAAAAGATTTCCATCTGGATCCACGCGCCTGCGACGCGCTGCGTGCATTGTCAGCGTAGCCCAAAAACCCTTACAGACACTGCGGTACCGCTTTGGAAGACTCAGCCAAAGGGTGGCAGCTGTCAATCGACTGAAGACTGAACCCGCCTGTCGGCGCTAAGGGTCCACCCACAACGTTGTTCGCTCGGCGTCGCGCATACTGGCTTCCATGGGGATGCGCTCGACGGTGGCCACTGCGGTCCTCTTGGCCATGCTCCACGTGACAGCTGGCAGAGACCTGCTGCAGACAAAAACAGAAGGTGCGCCACCCTCCCTCAGTACTGCTCAGACGGGTTGAGTAGTGCGCATCGGATTAGAGGATCATTGCCTTGAAGCTTCGTCCTGCGAGGCGTTGCCAGCCGGGAACCCCCCTTCTGAGCACTTGCACACTTCCAGAAAGCTCTGCAATTGCAACTCTCCAGTAGGACAACAGATAGTGCCTGTTACGGTAAACCCAGCAGGACCGGACGACACGGGTCCACCGCTACGGACCGTCCCCTATCTGGGAAATGCCAGTGCAGACAAGGTTGGGGTCGTGTGGTCAGCGCACTCCAGGAGTGGTGGTCGGGTTGGGTGCCCCCTGACTTGGGAACTTGCCAAAGAGTAGTTCTACTGCTGCAGGTGGTTGCGACGTCATCAACCAAACCCTGGTTACTGGCTCATACCTCAGTCGCTACAACGACCTGGCCGGAGTCTCAGACTGCTGTAGCCGGTGCTCCTCAACCCCTCAGTGCGAGATATTTGCCTACTGCCCAGCGGACGCCCCATATGGGTGAGCTGTTCGGATCATAGGGGTTCCTCAGTACCGCTGCTCAACTTTGGGGGGCATGCTTGTGCAAGGGGCTGGGGCGGCTGCAACACTGCCAGCACGTGCGTTGTTGTGGTGAGAAACGGTGCAATGACTCTATTGCAGAATCCCCTTGGGTTGCCCGCAGTTGCCCACAGGGGTGTGGTTGCCGCCTGTTGACGCCCAGTCTCCCTCCTGCTCTGACGCATTCTGACTCACAGCGCACCAGACAGGGTGCTGATGGACCAACCAGGTCATTAACCACTGAGAGCTCATGCACAGTCCCTGCAGCTTCTTTAAATAAATATATATAAAAAATACGCCCAGGCTGCGCCGTCCAGTGCAGCTGCTTTGACCCTGCCACCAGTGGTGGACTGCTTGGCACCATGTGCAGGTGCACACATCTCAACGCAGAGGAGCCTGCGGGTGCCTGCCTACTGTACTCCCTGGATGGCGCAAAACCGACTGTGAAACAGCAGGGCCCCCAGACCCTCTGGATAAGTGGTGGATCCCCCGACAAGGGCTTGCCCACGCTCCCCGCCCCCAAACAGGGTGCGTGGGTAGCGGCACGCGTGCAGGGATGCCCGGCGCCATGCAGTGCTGGTTGTCACGCATGTGAGCCCCCCCTGTGAGGCTAGAGTCTTTCGAGGCGACCCATGCTTTGTTCCAGACTTGGTATACTCCACTGCAGCTGCTCGTTGCCATGGTCGCAGGAGGCACATGCGGTGCGTTCCCAAACACCTACCTGATGACCGGCAACAATGTGGATTCTGGCCGTGCGGCAACCGCTGACGAATGCTGTTCAGCGTGCAACAATGCCCCGCTGTGCGATGTCTGGAGCTACTGTAACACCGACGAGAAGGACCAGTGAGTGGGAGGGCTGAGTGTCATATGCAAGCTGGCCCTGAGGGCCCTTGACCAGTGGTGAATCAAGTAGCTGACCTGATGCACCGCATGGGGTATGTGGAGTGTCGACTCCACTTTCGCCCCATGGAAACACAGGATCAGGAACCAGAGGCTGCTAAATGCGGCCTTCCGGGGAGGGGAAAGTGATATTCAGCTGGCTGCCATGAGGAGGGAACCGGTTGCGTTGGCAGCAGAAGGCTTTGCCTGTCTGCTCCCCGTCGCCGTGACAGCTGGTCTCCTGCCCTCTGACAGGGGCACACGGCCTTAACACAAACCCACTTTGCATGCACAACGACCAGTGGGTGCCTCCTTGGGGAAAAGCTTACGGTGCTGCTCCCGTCGTGAGCAGGTGCAACACCGAGTCCAGTTACGAGTATGGCACATACTGCTACCTGTTCTCCCTGGGGGGCGTTGACTGGAAGATAGCCAAGGTGGCCCAGCAGGGCCCGGAGACACTGTGGGTCAGCGGGTACAGAGACGCGACCAACAACCAATATGTGCCAGATGTCAACGCCACAGCCCCAGGTGCGGTATCCGCAGGGGATTTGACATGTCATGCTGTCCTGCTGTGCTAGCCTCCACGCTATGTGCTGACGCAGCTGCTCTGTTTGCCCTTGCTCTGTTTGTTTACGTAGTAGGGCAAGGCCCTCGCAGACAGTACCTACCTATGCTGTGCATGCTGCCCCCTCGGCACCCCCTTTTTGAAATATGCCCTGCCCTGCACAGCACCGCAGCTTGTGCATCACATAGTCCTGAGAGGAGATCTGGGCTGCAATGCGTGGTGCCTCAGGCGAAGGGCACCTTCCTTCCACTCCAAGCAGAGCCCATGCCGCCCTGCCCCAACCTTGCCCCAGTTGACATGCCCATGTGCCCTCTTACCCACTCGCAACGCTGTGCTGCCCACTGCAGAAAGCGACCACACTTTGCTGTGCGCAGTGTTGATGCTGGCACTCGCAACGGCCGCCTCTGATATGGTATACCTTGGTGCAGAGCACCCCAGCTCGCATAAATTTCTTGCAGTGCTGTGCAGAGGGGCGGAACATCCTGCCACACGTGGCCCAGGTCACATGCATGCGACCAGGAAGCTTGACTGAGCGGCCAGATGATTTGCTTTGTTCATGCACGCTTTGTGCGGCTGCCTGCTGCTGCCATGCCCCGCAGTGGGGTGCGACATCGTGCCGGACACGCTGTTGACCGGTAGTGACAGCTACATTACAACTTATAGCGACCTCCAAGATGCTGAGACCTGCTGCGAGCGCTGCCGCAACACCCCCGCATGCGACCTGTGGGCCTTCTGCACCGGCGACTCTGGCGAAGTGTGAGCCTGGTTGGCCCTTTTTGGAGTGGGTGCCTTTCTTTAGAAATACTACTATGATAAATGGGGCGGGCGCTTGGCTATCTGCAGCCCTGTGGCGGCACTTGCGCTAGGTGGTAGGGCTTGCAAGGTTGCGACGGGGTGCCCGTACGCAGCACCCAAGCAGCAGTCAGCTTCGTGCAGCCAGAGGGCTTGCTGCATGACATGCCAGCTCCTGGACAAGGCAGCATGCTGTGGGCTGTCTGCCATTCGGTGAGGGGGTGGTTGTTGCAGGCACAGTTGGAGGTTCAGCAGGCCGCCAACCTTACATTGGCCGTCTCGTCATGCCCCCATGCCGTGCATGTACTCTCATTCGCTGCCGCCACTGCTTGCGCAGGTGCTATAGGAGGGCTGGAACCGAGGATGCAGGTAGGCGCACTTCTTTGCAAGAAACACCGCCGGCGACACCTGTGGGGGAAGGTTTCCCTGGAGGAGCAGGAAAGAACCCAACTTCCTGTCCTGATCTCGCTGCGCCTGGTTGCGGAGACTCAGGGCAGCAGAGACCAGTGATACTGGAGTGGGATGAGCGGTGTGCGTGCTGGGTTGAGAGCCTAGTGTCCTTGTTTAATCTGACAGGGGCGTCCTTCATGCCTTGTGCCTGCCCGACTGGGTCACACAACAGCACTGGCTGACCGCAGGCACCTGCCACATTTGGCGACTCACGACAACTGGGCGGAAGACTGATGTCCTGGTGGAGCAACGCGGGGCGGAGACTACCTGGGTGTCTGGGTTCAAGTGGCCAGAGAACAACACCTTCTCAGGTAGGCGGACACATGCATGTGGTAACACCTCCCGCAACTGTGCTGCCCCCGGTGCGCTGGTAACCAGGCTCAGACATGCATATGTTGGGCGCAGCACAACACACCGTGCCGCCATGCGGTGGGCAGAGAACAAGCGAACGCTTCCCAGGTGTATTGCAATGCACAAGGTGGTGGGCAGTCATGCACATCCTGCAGTGCCGCTGGTGCTTCCCGCCTGGGGGGGCAGCCCGGGTAAGATTACAGTGCGCCTGGTATGCAACTCGATGCGTGCGTGCCATGGCAGGCCATGAAGGAGGACTTGGTGGACTCCACGTCCAAACCTACACAGCACAGCTGGTGCCTACAGGAGAGTGAGGAAGCAGCCTGCTACCCGAGGCGGTGGCATGATCTGGTGAAGGTGGACTCACCTGACACGGCGTTGCTTGCCTTGCAGACACTCCTCCCAAGGAAGTCAGCTGCACCTACGACGCGAACGTGCTCAAGACCGGGTCTTTCTTGACCCGCTACACGTCCATCCCTACCCAGGACGA
This sequence comes from Parachlorella kessleri, assembly GCA_001598975.1. Taxonomy (NCBI): domain Eukaryota; kingdom Viridiplantae; phylum Chlorophyta; class Trebouxiophyceae; order Chlorellales; family Chlorellaceae; genus Parachlorella; species Parachlorella kessleri. The sequence goes on along the minus strand of BBXU01000618.1, from coordinate 22,495 downwards.
CTGCTGCGCTCGCTGCACCAACACCCCCAACTGCGGCTTTTTCTCGTACTGCCCAACAGATGCTACGGACGGGTGAGTGCTCATAGCGAGGGGTAGATGTGTGTACCTATGCCCTATGGTACGTAACAATACATACTATAGGATTATCGTGGGCACTGTACTGTGCTGCGCCTGCCCATGCCTGCCTCGGCTGGTGCCAGGGTCACCTGCCACAGTCTCCCTGCTCCTTTGGATTACATCATGCTCTCCTCATCTGGCAAATGGCGATATCGCAACGATGCCCTGCCTCGTGTAAGGTCGGTGGGAGACTTCCCATCCCCTACCCTCCCATCACTGAGCTGCACATGGCAGAGCCCTGCGGTTCCTGGGGTGTGCTTTTCATAGTATTGACATCAATGGCCTGCATGCACCCACATGCACCACTATGCTGCCAATGCATGGTGCTGCTGTGGTTGCTGTCCCACTCAGCGCACGGCTACGGCTGTTGCCCTAGACTTGATTGACGGTGCTGCTGTGTTCCCTTTACAGCTGCTTCGCTGCCGCCAGCCCTGGTGACGCGGGAGACTGCAGCCTGTACAAACACGATGGTGACACCCCAAAGAAAGAGCTGGAGGGCAAGGATGTCCTCTGGGTGTCAGGCAGCCCTACAAGCTTTTAGGCAAGGGCTGCGTAAATACAGTGACACGGGCACCTGTTGTATATGCGCTGTTGCTAGGTGTGTTGCTATTTGCAAGGCCAGTTGCAAGCCAGGCTGGCAGGATGGTGGGGGACTAACATGAAACGGCTGAGGGGCCATCTGTATGGCACGAGAAGTGCTGTGTTCCCTTGTACATATGCCATGACAGTGACTGGGCAAGTTACCGGGGTAGCCATCTGTAACATAGGTTTAGCTTCACAAGTGATGCAGTGGGGAGAACCTGGGCCGCCGGCGACTGACTCCAAAACTCACCAGGCCTAGCACATCCTATTCTCCAGAATAACAGCACATGCCGAAGCACATCGGACTGAAGACAATAGCAAGCTTGCGGGGTTCGGTCATGGGTTTGGTTATAACCAGCAGCCCACTGCCCATATTAGCCAATAATCAGCACATCAGGCTTACTAGGGACAAACAAGAAGGATGCATATGGAGGTAAATAAGCATGTTGCAGGGTAGGCAGGTTCAGGGAAGGGTGCGAGTGACAGCGAAGCGACACACCGTGCACTAAGGTGGTGCAAGGCATGATACCAACTCAACGAGATAACTTGGAAGGTAAAAAGGGGGGGCATAAGAGCGGTACGGTATAGCACATCACAAGCATCCTCCAGCGATGAGATGACAGGCTGCATATGGCAGATAGATGAGTCGCGCAAGGGTGTGAAACAGAGCGTCCGGTCTTGGGAATATTCAGCAATTGGAAGGTATGGAAAAGAAGTAAGTGGCCACAATGCCACAAGTATACGCCCTGCAGGGCTTTCAAGCCTACTTGGGAAAAAGAGGTACAACCACAGGGCCGCTCGTGCACGGTAAATGGTACTGGTACTATCCCTTGGCAGCCCTCAACATAAGGCACGACCAGCCCAGAACCCACAACCAGCCCAAGAAAGACATGCCTGCCCAACCGGCGGCATTTCCTCAGCGTGAGCGCCGTCCTAGAACCACGCGGGGGGTTACAACCTAGCGAACTATCACCACTACAGCCCGCCTGGGACGACACAACCCACCCCCGTGTGCCCCTCACACCTCGTCCCCCGCTAGCCAAAGGTATGACACACAACCCATCTCACCCTCCCAGCATGAGCTAGCTAGGATAGCGCCAGTAGGCTTCTACCAATCAACAAAGAATTCCTAACAGCAGGTACTGCAGTTATCGCCCACAACACCATCTTCACCCAAGGGTATGAGAAAAAACGTACTCGCACCAGGTACAACCGAAGGCTTCACACACCCCAACAGTGTGGATTTGCAAACCCGGCAACAAACTCCCAAGGTACGACAAGGGAACCCGTGCCATTATAAGAGCACCCGCACCCAGGCCCTGCACCTTGCCTCAACTGCCCATCCAAGAGAACCCCAACATTTGCCTAGACACCCACCGCCGTTGTCTGCCATCAGAAGGCGCCTCTCCCTCCCCTTGCGGCCTGGCCGCAACCCATTTCACTCGCTATCCTTCTCTTGTTGGGAGGACAAAGCTGCCTCTGCCGCCGCCAAGCGGGCTCGTAGCTGCTCCACGTCGGAGCGAGACTCGCGCAGTTCATGTTGACTGGCGGCATAGCGCTGCTGCAGCTGGAAGAAGCTGCATGGGCAAGGAGCAGGGCAGCCGGTAAGGGGTTAGCTACAATTTGTAATACTTAGTCATATTGGTGGCCAAGGTGCCAGCGACCTGCGCTGGTCGAGAGTTTGGCCAAGCCACCAGGTTCTGCACAATGCCGCTTGTGCTCCTAGGCACTGCTGAGCCCCAGTACTGCACCATAAGCTTCGGCCTTGACTTGCACATGGCCCAAAGGCCATACCTGGCGGGGTGCTGGTACACCGCCTCCTGTTACTGTCAGCATTGGCCCTTGACATCCCAGCTCAGGACTGACGCAACTCAGACTGGCGCACCAGCCAGCCCCCTTGCAACCCATGCCAACACGCAGGCAAGCAAAAATCCCCATCCACTTCCTCGCCCCGGCATTAAAAAGACCAAACAATACTACCAGAGTATGACCCACCTTTCTTTCAGCTGTTCATAAGCCAGCTCTTTTGCCGGCAGCTCGCTTCTGGCTGACTCCAGGTTGGCCTCCAGCTCAGCGTTGCGCATTTGCAGCCCCACCGCCGAGTGGCGCAGCGCTGACAGCCGCACGTGCAGCACCTGAGACTCCTCCGCACCCAGGGCCGCCGCTGCCAGCTCAGCAGCGGCGGCCGCTGCCGCTGCGTTTGCCGCGGCGCTAGCCGCCTGCTGTGCTGCACCCTCGCCGCCAGAGTCTGCCGCACTGCGATGTCCTGTGGGCTCCCGGCCTGCTGCGCCGTCCCTAGGAGGCCGCTGCCCCGCCGGCGGCGGCGGGTTCATGGGCAGCTGCTGCGGCGGGCCGAACCGGCAGGACTGCTGCTGCAGCGGCGTGGGCGGTAGAGGAGAGAGGAAGTCGCAGGGGGGCAACGCCACCAGGGACGGGTCGCAGGGAGGCAGGGGCCACGAAGGGCGCAGCAGCAGGCCGCTGTCGGCGCTTGCGGCACGAGAGTCTAGGAAATCCCAGTCTGGGTCAGCAAACGGGTTGCTGGGCTCTGGCATGCACGGTGGCTCCTCGGTCAGGGACAGCCTGGACATCACCCTCTCCATTGCCACAAAGCCGGCGGGATCGCTGGGAGAGGCATGCTCAAACGGGGATGACAGGGGCTCGCCGTGGCCCTGCAGGGGACCATGGGCAACGAACGCGGCGCTTGGCACAGCCTTTCCAGCGGCCAGGAAGGAGCAGGAAGGCGGCTGCGCAAGGGAGCCTCACAAAGGCAGCGCACCACGGGCAGCACTGGCAGACTAGCCCAGGACCATACCGACCCACGGCCCGACGGGCCAGTCCCACTAGTCGATACCTTCAGCGGGGCTGCCACTCACCGACAGTAACAGGGACTTGTGCACCTTCTGGTAACACGACATATACGTCATGCTTGGACTGACACCTGCACGGCTCTTCACGGGGGGCACGTCTGTAGATACGGTCGAAGCTTGTGCAACAGCGCACGCTGGGCCAGACCATGTGTACCGCACCCGACAAATAGGGCGTGCTATCCAGCGGGGAGCCAGCTTGGTTCGACGAGGATTAAGTTCCAGGGGCGAAAGATGAAAACACCAAGCACGTTTGCTGGGCACTGTGACAGGTTGGTGAGCCAGGACAGGCTCCAGTCAGGCTGGGTTTGGTCGGCAGTACCGCCCATGGCGGGAACAGGGGACCTTTACGGACCTGTGCCTTCAATGGCTTTGTACAAGCGCTTCAAGGAATGCTGAAGATTGGGACCGGGTTGGAAGCAATGTACAACAACAAGCACCCCACCACCAGCTCGGCAACGCAAGTCCCTAGACCTGCTGCACTGCACCTGCACAATTTGAAGACTATGAAGCGCTAGGAAGCATGTTTAAAAGTATGGGCTGGCTTTTGCTGGCATCACGCCCCTCAAACAGTGCCCATGGGTTTAGTATACGCATTCCTTTACAGGCCGGCTTGGGCTCCCCTCTTACCTATCCGGTTCTTACTTCTTGGGGCGCCAACGCAGCGCCGCGATCAGCTCTTGCTGCAACACCTAGTAGCAAGAGCCTGCCAAACAGCTCGTGCTGGTCTTAGTAAGGGAATATTACTCGCATGGCAGGACCTACATGGGAGTCACCCACACTGATCAAGTGCACATGATCAATACTGGGCAGTGCGAACAGTGCGGGTATACCCCTCCTCGGGTAGGGGCGAACTGTGCTGACAGGGCTGCATTTGGTGGCAGGCAGTACATACTGAGCAGAGGTAGTGAGCGGAGGGTGAACACTGATGGGGTTGGTTACAGTCATGCCCTGGGCCTTGCCTGAGTTGTGACCCAGTAGGTCTCTTCTTGACGGACTGACTAGGCGGCACGCAGTGATAGGGTGGCAGGTAGAGCAAACAGTAAGGAGGAAGGGCGTACTGCACTGACATGGCTGGATGCACTTATGCTTCGGGGCTTGTCTGCAATTTGTTGATGGTGGCAGGCAATGCGGACAGCGAGGGTTGACCTGTACTGACAGGGCTGGACTTGCTGTGTTTCCCAGGCCCTTTCCCCTCCGCTCATAACCCAGCTGCAGGCGGTCCCCCAACTGCCCTGCTGTGTCACTTGCATTCCCCACTAGTGGGGAACTCTGGCGAGCTGACACCCGGCAGATACAGCTCCAACAACAAGGGCACTGGCCATCCTCAAGCAAGCTGCTAAGCCCTCGCTGGGCCTCCAGTAGCCATGGCTTTGCTCCCAACAAAGGTCAGAGGGCTCTAGTGGTCAAGCAGGCACACCCACCTTGCACCTACACCCCAGAGTGTGCTCCTGCCAGTGCATGCATCCACCACCACCAAGCTATTAGAAAGGCCCACTGAAGTTGTGCCATGGAGACCCATTTGGCAATCAACACCAGAAAGGGCGATGACAGCGCCAGGACAGCACACAATTGGGGGGAAGGAAATGCCAGAAAGCCAACCTAGCGGACCGCCGCAACTACATCCCATGTTGACCTCACAATCCATTGTTTACAATGCTTGCGAACCGGGCTAAGGGGCTGGCTAGCGTCACTCCCGGTCACCCATGCAGCAGTGTAGCCCAAGCCCGGTCCCACCCGCACGCACGCGAAGTGCCCATGAGGGCGCCATTTCCCTGTACCCTTGCCGGTGGGCACTGAGAGTAGACCTGACAGCCGAGCCCGGCAAAGGCGCTTATTTGTCCACTACAAAGCACGCATATGGGCCCCTCTATCACTACCAGGTCCCAGGCGCGTTGGCTGACGGGTTGGCAAACAGCTTGTAGTTCCAGTCGGTTTCAAGGGCGAAGGGCTCTGCAAGCAGCAGGGAGCAGCAACACACAGGTCAGCACGGGTCTGTGGGGAGGGTGGTTAGTGCTGCCAACTCACAACCGCATGATACCCGCTAGGAAGACACAGAGAGAACTACTTCACCACATCACAAGGCTCAGGAGCGTCCAGCCCTGTCAGTACCCGTCCGCCCCTATCTCGCTATTCGCACCCACTGCCACCCTTACAGATAACCCACGGTAGCCGCAGTTCCTGCTGCGCACCTGAGATGGTTACCCCTTCAGCCGTCACCTTTGCCAGCTGGAACTTGTTGATGCTGTTCTTGTCACGGTAGTAGCAGACCTGCGCAGAGCAGGCTCGGAGCGGGTGACAACATGCGACTAATCCAGCGGGATGCCGTGCTGCCGCCTGGGGTCAAGACGCTGGATTCCGCACCCTGCGCTCTTTCATGCGTTGCCACCCGCCCGCCTCACACCAGGCCACAGGACACACCAGGATAACCTCCTGCACTCCTGTCATCGCTGAGCCCTGCAGCCATGTTTAACCACCACCGCCACGCCCAACACTACCGCTGCCACTCTCATGCACATGAAACCCATGTCACTGAGTCTGTGGCGGGCAACGTGCACCAGCCCCCCAGCACCCGCCTCATCCGCCTCATGCGCAGGAGTCAGACCGGCACTACGCCTGACACCAACCTCAAGACCCCTGGGGTCACCTTAAGGCACTCCTGCATGAGCGCCACCAGCGCCACACCTGTCACCAACCCGCTGTAGTAAGCAACGACTCACCTTGAGGCACTCCTGCATCAGCGCCACCACCGCCACACCTGTCACCACCCTGCTGTAGTAAGCAACGACTCACCTTGAGACACTCTTGCATGAGCGCCACCAGCGCCACACCTGTCACCAACCCACTGTAGTAAGCAATGACTCACCTTGAGGCACTCCTGCATCAGCGCCACTGCCTCCTCCTCACTCATATCTGGCCGGTGCTTCTCACGCATCAGCGGCCTCGCCAGCATGTTGCCAAACCCTGCAGGTGCACACAAGTGTGACATTGCAATTTACAGAGTCGCCCCTGCCCCTCATCACTTGGCACCCCCCGCCACCGTCAGCAACATAAGGGCCTCTCCATGCCTGTCGGCAAAGAAGGAAGGCTGCGCGGGAAGCCCCGCCCAGCAAGTGCCATGCCCAGCACCTAGGCACAGTTGAAACGGCTGGCCCCCTACAAGGTGAAAGCTGGAGCAAGATTGTGAATCTGGAGATCTTCATCTGATGGATTGTGTGGTACACGCCTGCTCGCGCAGCAATAACAGCTCACATGCCAGCCCATCAGGCTCATTCTGAGCCTCACCTTAAAAGGCGTGCAGGCAAGCAAGCGCACCAGCAAGCACACAAGGGTGAGGCAGCCGCCACCACCACCCAACCCCAACCAGCTTGCCTGCACCCTCTCAAATCCCTTCCCCATGCGGAGGCTGCCAGCAGGCACAACACTACCCTGTCGGGGTACTTCACCCTCAACATTAGTTTGCACAACCTGCCACCACTACCAAATACTGCTACAGTGAAGCTTCTCCTCAGACCTAAGGTTGTTCCAAGAGAAAAAACACCAATTCCTATTGAATCGAAATATCTTTGAAACTAAAGAAAAGAAATCAACCGGAGCTAGAGAATAGAAATCAACCGAGACTCCAAAAAGTATAGTGCCCAGGCGCCCACCTGTGGCCACGTGCTGGTCTGTGTAGTTGGTGCCAACCATGCCGATGGTCCCCAGGAAGGGCTTGCCAGAATAATACCCCGCCACCACAAGGCTGTTCCAGAGGGGGTCCATCCTGCAGTGGAAAGGTGAGGCAATATTTAGTCACTGGCTTCGCCAGCCACCACCAGGCTGTTCCAGATGGGGTCCCGGTCCATCCTGCAGTGGAGGGGTGACTACACGTCAGTCACTGGCTCGCCTTTGTGGGAGCACACCACCACCACCACCAGGCCATTCTAGGGGGGTTCAAGCCTGTCACAGAATGAGGTACGAGGGCGAGCACACAGCACTCCCAGCCTAGCCAGCGAGGCATTGCACCAGCCTCAGAGAGTCCCCACAAAGACCAACTCCACGCCACCACGACCAACACCAGTGGGACCGACCTAGCAGAACACACGTGCTGGGCTGCGCTTCGCCCCACCCCCATGACCAGATCCCTACGCTACTCCCTCCCTCCCACCTAACTGCATACCTAGTATCCTGCAGCCGCCTATGCTGCCCAGCCCAGCACACGGTTCATGGCAAAAATACCCACGGCCTCTGTCCCTGCCCTCTCCCTCACTTGTTGCGGCGGTTGTAGAGCACCCGGCAGAGGTACGAGTGGATCTCGTGTGGCTTGAGGTGGTGCCCATCGTCCATGCAGAAGTCATCATCCGCCAGCTCCTCCAGCAACCTGTCACAGAAAAAGCTGAAAGACTCCTTGAAAAGCAGTAAAAAGACAAAGAAAAAGATGCAGAAATACACGACGTCCATGCAGAAGCCGTCGTCCGCCAGCTCCTCCAGCAGCCTGTGACAACCCCGGGGAGAGGCATAGTGGCTCACATCTTAGGCAAGACACAAAGCATAACTGCATAGAAGCCTGCCAGCCCAGCATATCCGTGACTCCTCTCTGATCGCGTTACCTTGCCCCCTAAATACAAAACACAAGGTGTGCTTCACAACAACCATCTCGTGGCCGCCATCCCCCTGCACCCTTCGAGGTAATGCGTGTCAAACTACTCACATGCCCGCGTTCCCACGACTGCCCTGACTCCCTGCCCGGCTGCTGCACCCACCAGCAGCAAGCCGGCAACAGCAGCTCCCACCTCCTCCCCCAACACAACAGCGCGACCCTCCTCCCCACCCCTACGCCCGCGCCCGCCCCCGCCCGCGCACACACACAGCTCTGCTACCCCTCCTCCCCCGCCCGTCCCGCCCTGCCATCCCACTCACTTCATGATGTACTGCACATCCCTACTGTTACCACTATTACTAACTATCACTTAACTACTACTTATACTACTCTTACACTCACTTCATGATGTACTGGAAGTCCGACAGCTCCCCACTGGCGCCGATGGCGCACACATCGTTGACCTTGCGGATCCGCTCAAAGGACTTGTACCGCTTGGTGGACCCGTAGGCCCCTGCAGCACCACAGGATTCCAGGTTCCCTCAGCTACTTCTGAACCCTATGGACATATTTGTTGGTTCAATGTGCCCCGCTTGATGGACCCATGGGCCCCTGCAGCACGGGATTTAGAATCTCTCAATTAGCTACACTTCGCAAGAACTTCCTGCGTCGCTTGCTGGGCCCGCAGGACCTGCAGTACAGTTCTAAACCCAGGTATCTCCAGCTCTGGAAACTTTCAACACCTGCACCCGCTTTGTGCACCTTGCAGGCACTTGCAAGGCAGCCCGGCTTCCCACGCCGTCTCCAAACAGCTAGCTAAGCCATAGAGCCTTCTGAGCTTCCTGAGGGCGCTCTGCGTACTGCACGTGACGCACAGCGGGCAAAGAATAGCTTTATCTCTCTAGGGGCGGCTCGCCGCTCACACAACAGCAGCGCACCTAGGGTGTCGCAGGCTATCATCACACCGTCCTTGTATGTCAACCCCAGCACCGACGTGCCTGTCACATACGGGTACCTGCGGCGTTCGACACATACCTCTATTAGTGAAGCCGTCATAGGTACCGACAGCAACGAAGATCTGCAGCCTTCGTCAGGCACATGGTTGCAGCACTAGCCCCACAGGCCCTGGCACACACTCACTGCGTGTGCTTGCGAGGTTGGCCGCTGGCCAGGGCTGCAGGGTCCACCACAAAGGCCTCTGCCCCGCAAGATGGCGCCTGGGGCCCGTATCTAACGTGTTGCTGCTCTGCGCTCACAGGGATGGGGTTGGCCAGAGCCGGGCCAGCGCAGCCGGGTCCCAAGGCTGCCGAATGGCTGGTCCTCCGTGGCAGCATGATCCTTCCTTGCTACACCAAGCCTGGATGGTTCCTATGTGATCCCAATGACTTTGATGACCTTGATCAGCTTGTACTGCGCTTCCCGTCTGACTCCCACAATGAACAGCAGGTCGTGCTATCCTCCTAATGGAACTGCTCTGACGTGCTTGTCAAGGCTGCCTAGCTGTCTCCCGCTGTTTTCTTGGGCACGGCCGTGATGGAGGCAGAGTGGTTGATGATTAATTCGAATTTGCCTGACAGGTTCAGTGAGGCCTGGCTCCATAGCAAACAGCAAGGTTTTGTCATCCTGGCATCGCCGTCCTAGTTGACGCATCCGTGCCTGGGCACGCTTTACCAGCATGGGCAGAGGTAGTAGACAAGGCGGTAATAGGAGAGGCGGCAATAGGGGCGGAAGAGGCGGCAGGCAGGGCGGCAGCGGAACTGTAATCGCCCCCAACGCAGAGACGGGCACTGTCACGCTTAAGGCGGAGCTGGAGTTCTTTGAGAAGCTAGCGGACAAAGGTGCGCTTGTCTGCCTGCCCTGTACTGGACTATCTTGGACCCCACCTGGGATGCAAGGGTTTGGTGGAGGTGCTACTTTCTGCGAGAGGCCCATAGTCGCACCTGCCTGCTTCTGGTGTGCAGCGTGCCCAGCTGCCATCACCCACGGAACTGATGGCGTGCTACTAAAGCTGGTGAGTGGAGTTGTTCACTGGCAGGCCATGCCGTTGGCAATGCCGCCTCACTGCTTGGCGCCTGTTGGGTTGTGCTGGCTGCAATCCTCCGTTGCCTGCAAGGATTGCATAGGCTCGTAAATTATAACTTTAGGCAACTCCATAGACACCATAGGACGCGCTCATGTGGTTCGTCAGGGCACGTGACATTGGCTGGTGCTGGGCAACCAAACTGCAGCCCTTGGCTGTGCTGCAGGAGTCCTGGAAGGAGCTGCCGGCACTGATGGGCTGGTTCCGTGAGGGTCTGACCGCTGACGAGGCGGCCGAGCTGAGCTTCTCGTCAAAACTTAACAAGCAGCAGCGGGCACTGGTGCACAGGTGGGTACCCGCGCCAGCAGCAAGCGCTGTTCTCCTCTTTTGGGTCCAGCCATTGCTGCCTCAAGCTAAGCCAAGTCTGTCTGGGAGTCTTGCTGGTGATCACGCAGGTCAAGAGCATCCAGGGAGCACCATTGTTGTGCGCAGGGTACCGGCAGAGACCAAGACGTTCTGTATTAGGAAGAAGCTTGTCAATTGATTTGAGCGCTATCCACACTTGTCTAGGCGCCCTTGCGTTGCGTTCACTTGTACGTGCAGTGCTGCGGAGAGCGTGTCGCAAGGCGGCCTGGAGAGCGTGAGCCGAGGGGTGGGCGATGACCGTTACGTGACGGTGCTCAGGAAGGGGCGAGCCGAGGCGATGCGGGTGAGCAGCAGCGATAAGGCCTGCCTTTGTATCGTCTCACAAGGCTGGCCCTGGCGAAATGCGAAATCATGCAATAGACTGGCCGGTGTTTGCTCTTATGGTCTGGCCAAGAGAGACAGGAGTGACCAACCTTGGCAGGCATCCTCTGCTGCACATGTCACATAACATGCCTTGGCTCCATGCCTGGCCGTGTGTCACGGGATTATGCACATGGGATGTGCATCACTAGCAAGCGGTGTGTATTGCAGGAGGTCACCTGGCAAGACAAAACCCAGAGTAGACTTGCATCCAGCCGGTACAGTCCACGTTAACTCTTAGCTTGAACTACCAGCCACCACTAACAAGGGCATTCATGCTGGGATCTGGACCTGCCTCCACCCTGGTTCTGCTTTTGCATTCCGTGCAGGCGCCCCTGAATGAGAAGCAGGAGCACAAGGCCTACTGGATTTGGCGGTGGGCGCAGCAGGGCGGCTTCGAGGTGAGGCACTTCACAAACGGGAGTCAGGTGTCCTGGCGCTGCACAGCAAGCGCTCTCCTGGCTCAGTTACCTGATGCTGTGGTTTCTGAGGTTTAGTGTTGGTTTCGTCAACCCAAGCCGTGCAGGCTGCTCTTTCCGCGGTGGCAGTCGGGAGGTGCTAAGTGGTCCTCAGACTATCAGGGCTGAATGCAAGCGTTGAGCTGGTGGTATCCGGAGTGTGCTTGGCCACCTAAGAGGCTTGCCATGTAAGCGTTGTGCGGCTCACACCATGCTGTGCGGTACTTGCCTCCTCCCCAGGTCAGCCGAGACGAGGTCGCTGAGATGGTCCAGCAGGGTAGCATGAAGCCGGAGCTGGAGCAGCTCTGGGCTGTGAAGTCTGCCCAGCAGAGAGCGCTGCAGCGGCTGTGCGCGGCGGCTGAGGCCGGGGATGGCGAAGCTCTCAAGGTGCGAAGAATGCCTGGCTGCTCTCGCAGTAGGAACCTTTTGTGTCCCATGCAGCATCTTACCCATGCCAAATTTTCATGAAAACGATGCACTATTTTGCAGCTCTTTTGTGCCGCTGCACCAACAGCAGAGAAGCTGGTAGGGCTGGAGGTTGCTCGGCAAGGAGCTTCAGTGGCAAGTATACACTTTTATGATGCATGGAACCCCCCCTTCCACTGCAGGGCTTGGTTGATGCCAACCCTGGGCTGTTGGCAGAAGGCATGTTTGACCTGCAAACCGGCGTGGCCCCGCTGCACATGGCAGCCAAGGCAGGCCAGCTGGGTGCTATGCAGCAGCTGCTCGACCTGGGGGCAGGGCTGGACTGGCGGGACGGGGCCGGGCTGACGGCGCTGCAGGTGGGTTATGGCTGCGACTTGTGCTGGCGCGGCGGGGTTTGGCATGTGAGGCTGACAAGGTGCGGATTGGCTGCCTGTTATGGTCTGTGACTCACGCTGGGCGGGCTGCTTTGAGCGCTGTTAACTGTTGTGGCCAGTAATACCGTGCGTGCCTGGGGAAGGACCTGAGCAGCGCAGTGGTGCAAGATGCGCTTAGGCCTTCGTGAGAGGTCGTGCGGTGTGTTCTTGACCTACACATTAGCTGATGTTCTTGCTTGCCTCGCATCCTGCAGGTTAGCCGCAAGTTTGACCAGAGCGACGCTGAGGGGATGCTCCTGAGGGCGGGCGCCAGGGACCCCGACGCACCGCACTGGCCAGGCGAAGCGGCAGCTCCTGCTCTGTACGCTGAGCCTGCTCCGCCAGCTGCAAACGGCACAACCGGGGCCACGTATGCCGCAGTGGCTGCCGCAGGCAAGAGCATGGAAGGTCACAGCGAGGCAGTGGCAACAAGTGAGCAGCTCGCACAAGAGGCTGCAGCCGCCACAGCAGCACCAGGCCCCGCGCTAGGAGGTCAGGCCGCAGCACCTTCAGCTGCAACAGCAGAGCTTGGGGCAGCCGCCGACGGGGCCACATCGTCGCCGCGCTCGGTGGCATCCAGCGCAGCAGGCTCAGCGGCCTCTGTGCTGCCCCCAGCACCAGCATCACAGCGTGGGCATGTTGCAATGAACGGGCTGCTGCCACACCACTCCCCGAGGTCTGTCGACCCCAGCGAGGGCGACTCTGAGAGTGTCCTGGACTCCGCAGCATCAGGTAGGCTCCCAGCACTGGAACCGGCACTTCCAGGTCACCTTACTGCGTGCCCTGCCCGTGCTTCGGTCTGGGATTACCGCTTGTATCTCGCGCATGCACTAGGTGCAAGTCAAAGTGCGTGCCTGCTATCTACCTCCTACTGGCTGTATGGCAGGAACGGCTTGCGGGGCCCGGCAAGTGCCAAACCCCCCCAGTGCAGCTCTGCGGTAGGAGCCTGTTGACCTGCCGTGAGGTTCATATCGATTACCATGCTGCCTGCAGTTTGCGGCACCGACATCTCCCGCAACGTGGGTGACGTGGCCAGCATCGCCGGCGACTCGCTTGCTGACGGCCTGTCGGAGGCGGCCATGTCGCCACGGGGCCAGCTGGGATATCCTTCCATCAGCGGGCACGGCGGGGGGCTGGAGGCTGTGGGAGAACAACCTAATGAGGAGGGCAAGAATGAGGAAGAGTTGGAAAACAAATCGGAGGAGGCAAGTGAGCAGCAGAATGGGGATGAGGCTGGCGAAGGCGAGTCCATCTTCCGACCGGGCTCGGTGGCGGGCAGCGCGGGGCACGGCAGCATCAGCGGCAGCGAGGCAGCGGGAGAGGACTACCATGGAGTGGTTGAGGTTGGGAGAGTGCCGGCAGTCGGCTCGGCGGAAGCAGCGGGGACGTTGGGCAAGGTGTCCGGGGGAAGCGCCAGCATGGCAGCCCAACGAGCGCAGCTGCTGGGAGACTACCTCTTGCGTGGCGGCATCAGCCGCAGGTGGGTGGCTGGGGATGCTGGCGCGGCGGCAGTGTAAGTGCGAGTGGGGTTAGATCAGCTAGGGTATGGCATGCTGCGTTTTTCGGCGTCGCTTTTGAGGCCCCTGCGCTGCCCTCGGTAGAACAGAGGAGGAAAGGACCTTTCTGGCTGTGGTGCCTGAGGTTTATACTGCCTTAATCATTCATACCCCGGCAGGCTGAGCAGCTGCAATGTGGGTCATCGCCTATGTGGTATTTTAGGCTTCTTCATTTTAAATGGCTGGGAGACTCACTAGCATGCGCCTGTCCTGGAGATTCCCAGGTTCCTGTATCTGCACCCAGAGCTTCCCATGGTGGCAATATTTAGGATCTGTGGGGGTAGGATGCCCGTGGTAAGATGGGATAACCGTGAGGCAAGGACCAAGCTGTATCTGTCTTTTTCCTGCAGGTTTGAAGATACAGACCTGGAGAGCACCCGCTCGCTGTGTGGCAGCGAGATGACGTACCAGCAGTCTCTGGACATGGACAGGGCCTCTGTGGATCTTGCCATTGCGGCGGCGTCGCCGTCTGCTGGCGCGGCGAAGCTGCCGCCTGCGCCCGAGGAGTCAGCGGCCGAGGAGGAGGAGGCTGCTGCAGAGCTTGCAGCTTCAGTGGCAGCGGCTGCTGCGGCTGCGGCAGCAGCAGAGGTCACAGCAGCAGCAGTTGCAGATGCGCCCGTTGCCACACCCAGCCAGGACAGCAGCAGCTGTGCCGATGACGTCACCGCCGCACCGGCAACTGCCACAGAAGCAGCGGCCCTAGCCGCGGGCAGGGCTGTTGATGTGGCTGACAGCAATGCCCAGAAGCCAGATGCTGGCCTGGCGGCTCCAGTCTGCAAAACAGAGATCACAGCTGCTGTGGAGGACGCTAAGCCTCTTACTAACGGTCAGCAGCAGCAGCAGCACCATGCGCGGGGGGCTGCCAAGCAAGGCGCAGTGTGGGGCGTGACTGGCAATGCCCAGGTGGACACCACGATCACGGAGTGGGGCGAGTGGGCTTTGAGCCATAAGGGCTCACTGCTGGCTGGGGCGGGGGTGGTTGTGGGCCTGGTGCTGGTGCTGGGAGGCAACCGCCGCCGCTTCATCTGAACAGCTCCATGATTCAGTGCTGGAAGGCCTTGCCGCCGGCTCATCTGAGGAGCCAGGTGTTCTAGTGCTGGGAGGCAACCGCCGCCGGTTCATCTGTGCGACTGTGTGTTCTTGATAGGATGTGGCTTTGTGAGAAGAAGAGGTGACAAGGGGCGGCCTTAGTGTTAGATAGGATGCTGGAGTTTGAGAAGCAGATGTGACAAGGGGCGCCCTGAGGTCCAGGGCAGATGTGGGGTACTGGATGTAGATGCCTCGTAGCAATATCAGTAAGAATCTATCAAAAGTTGCTGTTGTTAAAGGTCCTGTGCATGCTGTGCCAGTCTCAGTTGAAGTTGGTACCAGGTGCCATGTGCATGTGGATAGTTGGTTGGAGTGCATGATGGAGAGACTAAAGTGCTGGGTATAACCTTGCCAGGGGGTGGCCGAAGCCAGCATGCACCGGGAGTTTCACATCTGAGGGACGTTGTTAACAATTCTGTTGGCGTGTATGCCCTGGTCCATATGGCAGGGCTACTGGTCAGTGGTAGCCCGGACATTGGAGATGTGTGGCTTTTGATGTCCCAACATAATGATGTATATGCGTGATAGGGTTTCCAGCGTGTGCATACCTGTTAAACTCAGGGGGAACCCCCTGTTCTCGCTCTGTCCCAAAATGAATGTCCCAAGTCGACAACCTTGGTCTCCTTGCCAGTCTTCAAATACCCTAGCCAGGCTCCCTTGATTTTCCTTGGCTTGAGCAGCGCCGCTGTACCCCAGCGCTGCGCTGCTTCCTTTCTGCTTGTTATCTTCCTCCTTGGCCATGTGTATGTGGTGCTGTAAAGGGTCCACTCCATACAGGGGTTCTAGCATGCAACCCATAGTCGTTGATACCACGTGCCTGCTCTCGGCCCGTCTTTACAATTCTGAGTATGCCTACTCCGGGTAGAGCACAAGCGACCTACGCAATAAGTGAGGCTACCTATTGGCCATGGACATGAAAGAATGTTTAAGCACAAGGAGCATATACTGCAGCCAACTGCCCTACCTGCAGCGCCTTGCTTTGGAGCATAACTTTCAGCAGTCAGGAGGGTAATGGCGATAAATGCCAGGACGATAAGGGTAAAGACCAAGACTGCCAGGAACAGTCAGGCCGTGTTCCACAGCCTTCAGGTCGTGTTCAACAGCCGTCCATAAAGCAGCGCAGCCCCTCTTACTCGTCTTTCTTTGCCACTGCTGATGATGCCGCCTGCTCCTTCTCCTCTCCCACGACATCTGTTCTTGGTCCCTCCTGGGCTTGAGCATGCTCCTCTTCATGCTTCTCCTTCCAGTGAAGCACCTGACTAAGCTCCCCACGCGCAGCTGCAGGCACACAGCAAGTACATGTCTTACCCTATGCGTCCTCCAGAGCAGTCTTAGCACACTCAGCTTACTCTAGGGCATCCTGGATCAGACTCAGGCACGACTTGGGAGCATAGCTACATCTATCCCCCCTTCTACAGATCAACCCTGCCGCTTCTCAGTTCCCGCTGCCTGCCACCGATAGAATATACTCACAACGCGCTGGGGCCTAGGCCTGTGACTGTAAGAAGGGAGGTGCAAGGCACGTATGGCGTCCCTTCAGGCACATAGCACACACATGCGAGGCCCCATTCGGGCAACAACACGCTGCCCAACTACACGCACTGACACGGCCTCCATGTTTTATTGCAAACACTGCACGGCGGTCTCATCACTGCCCAGCATGCCAGAAACGCTCATGTCCTGGCCAGACTGCTAGCTTGCACTCCTACCTGCATGGGCAAGGACAGCCCCCACCACCGCCGGCACGATGTACAGCAGTGCTGGCTGTGCAGCATTAAAGACATTCATCACCACGATTGTGGTCGCCAGGCCCGCCACATAGCCGCCAAAGGCACTGCACAGGGGTGGAACACAGCAACTGAAGAACGTGCTAGGCCTTGCTGCAGCTTGTCCGGACACAGGTGCGTGGCATGCACGAACCGAAATAGTAGCACCGTCTGCCGCACGGTCTACCTCCCTCCAGATGCCCAGAGTTATGCAGAGAGGCTTGGTCATATGCCTGCCTGCCTGCCTGCATATTGTCAGTGCTGTACCATACCCCAGAGGGCTTTGGGTGCAGGTCATGAACCTGCTTCACCTAGTCGACTGCACCAGCCCATGGATAACTTCTTTCGGAACGTATACTGTGCGTCTAAATATTGTACTCCTAGTCCCCTCCTCCCCCTTTTCCACCACCACGCCAACAACACACACACACACAGCCAAAATTAGTTGGACTGACTCACCTGTAGAAGTACTTGGTTTTGTAGCCCTGCTCCGCATCATATCGCAGTATGATGGCCACAAACACCCCTGGGATGACAATGTCTCCCAGGCCTAGCATGGAGAACTGGGGCAAGCCGGCCTGCGCAGACAAGGGCCCGAGAGCAAGCCGAAGAACCGACTTCAGTAGTTTGCCTTCCTGGTGCAACAAGCCCTTGGGAGGAAGCCCTAGCACCGAACTCGGTAGTTTGCTGGCTTGGCGCAAGCAAGCCTTGGGAGGAAGCACTAGCAACTAGCTCAGTAGTTTGCTGGCTCTGCAGCGACAGTGGATGCAGCGGCACATGGTGCAGCTGT
This sequence comes from Parachlorella kessleri, assembly GCA_001598975.1. Taxonomy (NCBI): domain Eukaryota; kingdom Viridiplantae; phylum Chlorophyta; class Trebouxiophyceae; order Chlorellales; family Chlorellaceae; genus Parachlorella; species Parachlorella kessleri. The sequence continues at coordinate 5,049 of BBXU01000618.1, read as the reverse complement.
GTGAGCAGCCAGAAGGGCAGCACTGTTGCAGACCCAAATAAAGGCCCTAACCCTCAAACGTTTCTTGTTCAGACAAGCATTACACCAAACAAAGCAATTCACCTTGTCCAGGCCCCGTGGGAACAGCAGCTTGATGGGGGCGTCGAATGACTTGGCCACGCTGACCATCACCGGCGTGCAGAACACCCAGAAGATATCGTAGAAGAACAGCCCTGCGGGGCATGCAAAGAAAATTACATTTTTCTTGCATTTGCCGTGCCTGGCATCAACAACACCTAGACGGCGTTATTACTTTTGCTGTACGATCAGCAGCTGATGCGCACAACTATTACGCACGTGTAGCCAGCCCTGTTGGCATTGTCACCGCCCAGCCACCACCACAGACTCATCCCCTCAGGCCCCCAAATCTCGTTCTAGGTGCTCGCTGCCTTGGGAACGAAAAAAAGAAGTGGTGTGTCACGCAGCAACAGCGCAGCAGCCGACCCAATCCTGACAAAAGGATGACGCCGCTCCGCACCGCCCCCATGCTGCTGTGCTCGGTGCCTTGCAGGGAACAATAGGTATCACCACACCACCGCCCGGAGCCGCACCTGACAAGAGGATGACGCCGTTGAGCACCGCCCCCAGGCTCAGGTGCTCGATGCCTTGCAGCGAGAAGGCCAGTCCCAGCACGTTGTTGGCCATCCAGTGCTTGCGGGTGTAGTACCAGGTGCAGAAGGCGGAGGCAGCAAGGCCTATGAGGCCTTCCAAGTAGGTAAAGGAGATGTCTAGGCCCTCCTGTGGTGCAAAACAAATACAACCCGTGTTGGGTCCCGCCACACTGCTGTTAAACCCTTTTGGTCACGACACACAGTCCACCTTACACTGCTGTCCGATCCCTTGTTGGCACGTGCATCCCGTTTTACATGCATAAATGAAGTGGGGACTGGTGGACGCAGAATCCCAAGCCGGGCGATGGGCGTTACCAGGGGGCAAACCAAGAGTGCCAGCGCAGACCCCTTAGGCAGGGCACCCAAAGCGTCGACTAGCAAGCAGTACAGGCTGCCGGCTGGGGTGTCATGCCGTGGCATGCATACAGCCGGCTAGTACCATAGCTACTAACTTAACTTCCATACCTTGAGCACCGCCGGCAGCTTGGGCACCACGATATCAATGTGCCGGCTGGACAGCTGTGCCGGGAGGCGTGGGGCTAACAGTGGGTCCAGCGTGGCTGTCATGGCCAGCATCCCCAGGAAGCCAAAGTAGGCTGCACACGTGGTAGGCAACAACGACTGATGAATGACTCATTGTGAGCACACAGAGGGTACGACGTGGCCGTGACCGCCAGCATCCCCAGGAACCCAAAGTAGGCTGCACCCAGTGGCAGGCAGCAGCGACTAACTAGCTGACTCAATGGTTGACTGGTTTGAGTGCAAGCCCAGAAACCCAAGGTAGGTTGTACTCCGGCAGGCAGCAGTGGCTGTCTTGGGATGCCGCATGCGCCGCTCGCAGCGCGGACACTGGCAAGGCACCAGCCCGCCCCTCGGCCCCCCATGCCTGACTTCCTGCCCATGAGTCAAGGAGTTTTCCAACCCTCTCCCCTACTGGCTTTCCTGGGAACTAGGAGACCAACACATGCCGGCAGCTGAACTGCTGTATGACAGCACATCGGCGGCCATGTACCACAGCAGAGGTCACCCATGCAGCAGCTTAGACACCCATGGACAGAGGAAGGTACGGCACTTAACACCAGTCGCCGGCCGGCCCGTATGGGGATCCCACCCCACCACGCACCCAACAGCACCGCTTCGACCACCACCGCTGAAGGGGTAGCGACTACCAGGCATGGACCCATATGCGCCCCACCAGGCATGGACCCGTACAGGCCCCACCACCCACCCCCCAGTACCACCACCACCCACCCGACAGCACCGCGTTGACCAGCTCCTTGGGCAAGAACTTGAAGGCCAGGAAGAGGCTGAAGAGCACCGCGGAGCCCACGATGGGGAACTTCATGGCATCCTGCACCAGGTTGGGGAACAGTGGGTGGGTGGGTGGGGGGCAGTTGAGGGGGTGTTGTTAGGGGTGCAGCATTTGTCGTGAATCTGCAGTCAAAATTTTAGCTATGACCAGGAGGGGGGGTCCCACCATCACCACAGCTTCAGGCCCGGTTGGATTCCTTCCAACACAGTAAAGACTGAGGCCAGCTGTTATTTCTTCCGGCGACCAGGGAAGGAAATCTGCCCAGGCGTTGCTGGATGGGCCGTGAATCTGTTTGCTTGGATCCGGCAAGCGATGCAAGGACCACGTGTCTTCCCCAGACCCTGTGCAGCCCAGCTCCCCAACCTCAGGAGTAAGCAATGCTCCAACCTGCGGGCTCCTAATGGGGCTTGCCCTGCCAACAGACAGCACCAACCCAATCAAGGACACATAGGGCTGCCAAAAAACAAGCTTGGAACAAGAGCTCCTGCGCACCCTTGCACCCTTCTACACCATATCGCTCGCGCCCCGCTTCACAACCACAGCCCTGCTGGCACCGTGCCGTCCACCACATCGACCAGGGTATTGTTATGCGCGTGGTTCACGCTCATGCGACCCAGTTCCCCAGCAAGAGCCTTGCCACCCACAGCAGGCCTTGCTCCAAACACAGCGTGCAAGGTCCGCACTCCGCCGCAGCTGCGCCCACACTGACTGTGTCTCAACTCTTTCCCAGCTCTCCATGTAGCAGTTTGATCGGTGCTGCAAGGTTTGAAAAAACACTAACACCAAGACCACACGTAGTCAGGCCACACCAAACAAGCCTGACCCTTCAACCCCTCCAACCGCCGCCTGCTGTGGCGTCATCAAGTCCAGCTGGCAAAGAGATGAAGTGTTCCCGGCAGCCGCCCCTCCCTACCTCACGCGTGCAGGCCACACCTTGTTGAAACATGACAGTGGAGCAACTCAAGACGACCGGCCCACACTGTCCCAGGCGGATGTGCCCAGGTGAGCGCTCCACCATTCACCACCCACCTTCTTACTCATGGCCTCAGCGGGCGGTGTGGGCTTCACCGACCGCCAGCACCCGTTGAAGACCGTCAGGCAGGCTGTGACTATAACGTTCAGGTTGGCCGGAACAGGCACTACCAGCGGCAGCAGTGCCACCAGCGTGAGCGCCACATGGGCGAGCGGGGCGGGGACTGAGGTTGGCAGCCCAGTGGTTTGTGTGTTCGCCATCAGGTGCTGGCGCCGGTTGATCAGCGGCTGATCTGCTAGTGCCAGCCAGCCACGACAGCCCTGCAACCTTGGTTGTGCCGCCCGGCCTACGAAACTAAGGACTGTATGAAAGCAATCTCTAGCAAAGACACATTTCGATCGCTTGCGACTTCTTTCGCCTTCCCCGCTGACCCGCGCTTTGCCAGGCTGGCAACACTTTGATGAAACCCAGTGTCTGCCCAGTGTTGACACTTTACATGCAGCTTGGATCTCCATTCAGCCTGAGAAACAAGCATTGAACAGGCCTCTGCTTCACAGGGGTCGCAAGCTTTTGACACTTGCTTACAGTCGGCTGTCTTGGACTCGTTTTTTGCCCTAGCTAGCAAGTAGATAGGATGAGAAGGTGAAGCACCCCCCGCTAGGACCCATCTACACTGCAAGGTCACTTGGCATGGAGGACTCAGACGCGTCGGATTCAGAGGTATCGGAGCTCTCGGACCTGTCATGGACAGAAGCAAAGGATGAGTTGGAAGTTGAGGTAGGCGTTAACGCGAATAAATAGCCCAAGATAGACCGTGGCAGCCAGAGGGGGTGCTTTGGGTACAGCTGGGAACGGTGCATGTCTTAAAGGTTTTCGGAGAGCCAGGGCAGAGGCGGTTAGTCGATGAAAGGGGTGATGCTTCCTACTGACAGGGTGCAGTGGAACGGAGGCATAGCTGCAAGTTTGGGTGCAGGCGTTCACAGACAACGAGGAGCTGGTTCGGGATACAACTGAGGCGCAGCTGCGAAGGGGGAAAGACATCCAGGTCAGGCCAGTGGTTAAATGGCCACATCTCATCGCTTGCGGTGCGCGCTTCCCAGGGCAACAGCAGCTAGGCTGCTGCTGGGGAAAAGGCTCGCTCGGCTGCTGCTGGGCTTGCCCAGCAGCTACAACCAGAGCAGCTCTTGGTGACAGGCTCACTGCACACAGTCGCGCTGGGCGGCTACAGGGCGTGCCTGCGCGCTGTGTCTCCGCCTTACTCTCTTGTCGCTTGCACACATGTTACGTCTGCCCCGTGGCGCGCCCCGGGGGGTAAAAAGAGGCTACGAGCCTCACAGCATGTACCGCTACCCGGCTGGTGTGTGTGCAGGGCATCCCGTGGGAGCTGACGCAGTACACCCGGTCAGCATACAGGGTGAGTCACAGAACCTCTAAACACACAAATTACACGTGCAATCTTGCATGTGCAAAGTGTTTTGGGCCTAGGATCACACCAGGAGCCTGTAATGACACAACCACACGTCACACGTGCAAACTGTTCTGGGCCTAGAAGCTAGCCACACAGGTCAGGTGTTTACGCCAGGGCAGGCAGGCCACCAGCCACAGCCTGAAATACCCACAGCCCACCCAACTGTGAGGGGGTTGGTCTAGCGGCCCATAGCAGCTGTATCGAGGTTGTATTTTGCGGGTGATGAGCAGTGCCCTGGGAGGGGGGGGGGGGGGTCTTGTGCTGTCCAGCCCCTTCGCCTGTTGCTGGCGGCACGGCAGGGTTCCTTCGGCTTTGGAGGATGCCAGTCTGTTGGAGTGCTCGCATCAGTGCCATCCCGCAGGTACACCTTCGGCCTGCTCACACTTGTACTGAAGCCCGTACCGTAGAGCAGGTACCAGCATGGCATCGGATGCCCTGGGTGCTGCAGGCAGTACGGGATGCCCAGTACCGCAACTACTACAATCTGGAGGACGAGGTGCAGCAGGCCCAGCAGCACATCAACTCTGAGGCCGTCAAAGTGCTGCCGGTGAGTTAAGGGGCACCCGCGCGTGTGTATATGTGGTGGTGGTGTGGGTGGGTGGGTGTGCATGGGGGTGAGTGGGTGTGGGGGGTGTGTGGGGGGGGT
>BBXU01000615.1:0-17691 GCA_001598975.1 Parachlorella kessleri | reverse complement strand
AGCTTTTGCTTGCTGGCATGTATGTCTGAGCCGTGGAACCGGGCCTGCGCTGCCTGCAGAGAGCTGTGCGATCTTGTGAAGGAGGTGCAGCCAGCTGCGCGGCGGCCTTCAGCACGCCTCTCTTTCTCCTTCGTGTATCCCGACCGGCGCGGCCGCAACGTCATGCGGAATGTGAGTGTTGCCTGCCGTGAGCAGCAGCCCTTGGGTTAGCGAGGCCTGGGGGGGTGCGGCGGCGGCCGGCGCGCGCAAGGGCGCAGCTTGATGTACTGCCTGGGATTGTACTGTGCCCAGAAGCAAGCCCTGGAAGCGGCTGGGTCGTGCACAGTAGGGCGTCACAATGGCCCTGTGGTATGAGGTGTGGTGGTTGGCAGCCAGCTGGGAGCCTGCACTGGCCACAAGGGGAACATCTACGCAGTCTATGAATGGGCTGTTGCATTGCTTGGGGACCCGCAAGGCTCACCCCGATGGAGGCATAGCATGGCAGGGCAGGCGCAGCAGAGGGGCGCGTTCCACCGGCGAGTAAGTCATCAATTACACGAGTATGGACTTGCAGGTTGGCCAAGTGCATAGTACACGGTATGGTGAAGACGACACCAAGTCGCTGCGCCAGCTACAGTTCCAGGTGCGTCCGCCGGGCTGGGCACATCATCACAGGGCTGGGAGCTGCCGCTGCAGCGGAGAGGTCACACTTGCTGCTGCCAGGATGCCTTGGTGTTGCTGTGTGCGCTTGTGCTTATTTCCATGGCGTCAGTCTGTGCGCACGCTGTGGGTAGAACCTCCTGGGCCACCTCACTGGTGTGGACGGGGCTGCCTTTGATGTCCCCTGTTAACCCCACTAGGTGTGGGGGGTGCTGCTGAATTTGCCGTCCGCAAAGCCACACCCTGGTAATCTCATGCTTGCAAGTAGTATGTAATAGCAGGGTGCATGTGTTGGTGCCACCCCCCGGCTGTGTGGGTAGGCGTTGAAGTCACTGGCCATCGCATTGGTTGGTTTCTTCTACGGCTGTGTATATGGGCGTTGCTGTCACCGGCGGGTGGCTGGTGGTGGCAACCTAGTAGCCAGGGGTCAGCAGCGCGGCATGCAAGGCTTGCGATGGGTGCTTGCCCCAGACACTTCTTGCTGTGTGCTTCCGCAGACGGGAGACTTCCTGAGTGTCGCGATATACTGAGGCGCCCTTGGAAGCTTTAGGGGTCCTGCGTGTGATGAGGATGGGACCAGCTAGAGCTCCGAGTCTTGGCGCCTCCAGTGCGACGGGTATCCGTCACTTGATGTGCTGCCAGCCTTCACTTGATGGGCTACCAGTCTTGAAGACGGAGCATTTCTATGTCGCCGTGAACAGAAAGGTTATGAGCCACTGCCCGGCTCGTAAGCTTGTGTCCTATGTGTTGTTTGATGCCTTCGTTGTTGGTGCAGCAGTGGCAACGTAGGCTAGATCTTGATGCTGGGAGAACCAGCACCTCGTGCAAATAGAGGAGGTACAGCCTCGAAGGGGCAGGCCGTGTTGGTTTGCAACTCAGATTCTAGGGGTCGGGTTTGGGCGAGGCAGTGGGCGGCAGTACAGCTAGCACTGCACTGAACGAGTGACGGGGCAGGATGCAAGGGGGGTGAGCTCGTCTGGGCTCGGGCACGACCCTAGGCATGTGCTCAGGTTGCAGGTTGTGCCACCAGGCGAGAGGTTGCTGTGAACGTTGTGGAGAGGTGGGGTCTAAGGTATGGTCGGGGGCCTGCCACAGTGCCTGATCCAGTACTTAGGTGCCTGACTTGGGCCTCAACAGTGACATTTAAAATCTCCTCCAGTGTTATCATGTTGTGGCAGGCAACCACTACTGTTACATTGCTGCTGACACTTGCACCCGCTTGAAAGGACTCGACGGGCGCATAGATGGATTAGTATGGGTGGCAGGTACTGCGAACAGGGAGTGAGAGCTGGGCTGTGCTAGCTGGACTGGATGCAGAATGAGCCTGATTCTTGCCCTGATTGCATGCCTAAGCTTGTGGCCACGTGGTGCTCCTGCACTGGTTTATTGAACACAAGGCAATGGAGAAGCACACATCTTTACATCCTTCATGACAGCTTGGCAGTAGAAGCAATGGACGGGGGTAAGTCAACAAGCAAAGATAGCCGTCCCTCGAGAAATAGTACCCAACGATAGTATTAGTCACCAAGTTATATGGTATCGGTCTAGCCAGCCATGCACATGGAAGACTCACGCAGCTGTGGCTAAGGTGACATACACGCCATCACCAGCCGTAGTAAACAAATATTGGAAAGGCATGCGGGGACGAAGAACACAAATACACCAGCGTGCATCAGGCTGCCTGTCAGCCAGGATACAAGCTTCACTCAGACTCTCCAATTGTCTAGCAAGCAGCAAAGATGCAAGCAAGCATTGGCAACCTACGAAAACGTTACAGCCCACTGCTCAAATATCAAGCAAACGACCAAGGTTACCAAACCAGCTTGCCAATAATGAGGGAGGCATCACTTCCTCTGCTTCGTTGCAGAGGCAAGAGCGTAGTGTGAGAGAACCGCAACAATGCGATTATAGTGTGAGAGAACCGCAACGATGTGATCCCTGTAGGGACTAAATTTGAAGTGTCAATCTAGAGGCGCATTGTTTCGGACAGAGATCTACTGGCTGAAGAACCCCAAGGGAGACCCCACAACCTCACTTGAACCCAGCCTGGTCCGTTCATCGGCCTATATCTCCTAGGATTGCTACCAGCACCATGAAGTGCCTGCCTGGTCTGGCGACCACACAGCGGGCGCAGCACTGGCGCAGCAACGTTAAAAACAGGGTTAGAAAACAAGCAGCCGGCTGTGAATTCAGGGTGCAGATCAAGAAGAAAGCGCCCAAGTCACCTCAGAGCGTCTGGCTAGGTATGAAGACAAGCGCCAAGCGCTTAACACCAAAGGGTTTGCAAGTCACCAGAAGCACAACAACAGAACATGAATATGCAGACAAACAGATGACCAGGGAGTATTCCGAACAACTAATAACTAAGCAGGGAAGGCGGATGAACCAGAACAGATTTTCCCGAGACACAAGTATGCGTCATGAAAACATCGCCTGTGCTAGGTACAACTTGTTGTGTTCAAGAGCTGACACACCCCACCCGCCCCCCACACACACTGCACCTGCGCTAGTTTCCTCAGGGTGTGACAACCAGCCTATGGCAGCTAGTGGCCTGACAATGAGCGCATGCATCCCACAGTACAAGTACACACATCAGGCCAGCTCCCAGCTGAGCACCGGGCCCCACCCATCGGTTGTTGGCCCTTACTTGCCGACCAGGACAAGTGCGTCAACAAGGTCTGAGAGCCGACGCCTGCCAAAACACGCTGCCCAGGCCGCCGGCACGGGCTGGATCCTGTGCTGGGCCCTGCTGGGGATCCTGTGGATCCCTTGGATCCCTTGCTGGCACCCCCGCCAGGGAAGCTGCTACCTCCTGCCGCTGCTCCAGCCACGCCAGCAGGACTTGAGCCGGCTCCAAGGAGCTGGAAGGGGTCTGCTGGGAGTGCAAGGGTGAACCCTGCTCTGACTGCGAAGGAGCCTCCGGTTCCTGACCAGGCAGCGGCTGCTGTGCCTGCTGCGACATGGGCTCCCCGCTACGCAGCTCCTGCTGTGCTTGCTGGTCCACCGCGGCGGGGGCATGATGTGCCTGCTCCGCTTGCTGCCGGTCCATGTCAGGCGCGTGCTGTGCCTGCTGGGCCATGCGCTGGTGGGGTTGTGCCACGCCCTGCTGCTGCTGGGCCAGCTGCTGCTCCTCCCACACCAGCTGCTGCGCCCGCTGCTGCATGGCGTGCTGCTGCTGTGCCTGCTGCGCGCGCTGCTGCTCCTCCCACACCAGCTGCTGCGCCCGCTGCTTCATCGCCTCCTGCTCCCACGCCGCCCGCTGCTGCATGGCGCGCTGCGCCTGCTGCGCCATGACGTGCAGCTGCTGCTCCTGGACCAGCGCTTCTATCACCGCTCGCTGCTGCAGTGGCAAGTGCAGGCCGCCGCCAACAAAGTCCGGGCCTTCCTGCCCTGGCATGGGCCCTACCGGCAAAGCATGCTGCCCAGCTGGCGCCAGCTGTGCGCCGGGGCCAGCCCTGAGCAGCGCCCCGGCCAGCGCAGCAGGGGGTGCCTCTGCCGTGTGCAGACCGCCACCGCCACCAGCCAATACAAGTGGCTCTGCCCTTAGTGAGGGACCTGCCCAGCTGGCGCCGCCACCTGGCGCCACCGCTGCTGCTGTCGCTGCCAGCTGGCGGCTCTCCTCCGCTGCCAACCGCTGGGCTTGCAGTAACCTCTGCAGGCTCCACAGCTCTAACGCGAGCTCTTGGACGTCCTCTGATGGGGGCTGGCGCTGCTGCCCCTGCTGCGCATGCCGCAGCCGCGGGGCATGCTGGAGATGCTGCGCCAGCGGTGCGGGCACCAGGGGAGTGGGCGGCGCCGCGCCGCCGGCCTGAGGTTGGAGGTCGTGGTGGTGGTGCTGCTGCTGCAGCACAAACTCCCCCGAGATCTCCGCGCAAGCCTCGTGTGTCGACCGGTGGGGCGTGCGGGGGAAGGCGGGGGGCGGGGGGCCGTGTGCGCTCTGCTGCTGGCCGGCCGGGGGGCGGTAGCTGCGCAGGTAAGCCTGGATCAGGGGATCCGCCCATGGGTCGTGCGGAGCTGTTGAGAAGGGGTTCGGGGGAGGCGGGGCACCCGGCACCTGCTGAGCGCTGTCCTGCTGCTGCCGTGGCAGTGGGGCGGGGTTTTGGGATGCTGCGTGCCCAGCTTGCGTCTCGTCCCTGGTTGCAAGCGTCAGTAGCTGCTCCAGCGCAGCTATCCCATCAGGCTTTGGGGACAGGGACTCACCGCTGCCGCGGCCGGCGGCGGGGGCCCCGCCTGGCAGCACACTGGCGGGGGAGGGGCCCCTGGCGCCGGTCACCGCAGCCTCAGGTGCTTCGCCAGCTGCCCCTGGTCCGCCCGGCGGCTTCCTGGGCAGAAGCGCCGCTCTGCCGGCCGCCGCAGCGGCGGCCGCGGCGGCGGCGCCTCTGACGGCCGCTGACAGCGGCAGGTCAAGGCCATCGGCACCACAGCTGTTGTGCGCGTCCCCGCCCGTTCCCCGCGCTGATGCCGCCCCGACAGCCAGCGCTACTGCCATCATGGCGTGCTCAAGCTGCTGCGCCAGGCAGGGGTTGCTGAAGAGCAGCTGCACCAGCAGAGCCAGGCAACATTGACAAAGGGCTGCTGGGCAGGTGTTGGGGAAAGACTGGAATGTGGCCCCCAGGGGTGAGGGCCGCGAGTAGGCCTCTGCAGACCCCTCAACAGCTGGTCACAGGATAGTGCAACCCCTAACACAGCCCAGGCAGTTACCATCATGCGGATCACCCAAACATTAGCTCCAAAGCGAGGGTAGTCATAGCATGCATTCGGCCGCGAGGTCAACACTCCTAGCAGACAAGTCGAAACACAACTAGGCTATGCTGGTAGGCACCTTGCATGGCGGCCTGAACCTGGCCCTGTTGTGCTGAGGCTCTCCCCGCGCGACTCACCAGTGCCAGGTGCAGGATTCGTGGATGCACTCCCTCCAAGGAAGGAACCATGCCTGGCGGGGGGTCGGCAGCGGCGGCCGCGGCGGGTGCCTCCACACCAGCGGCCAGGGACAACTCGCCCCCTCCGGCTGCCTCTGCTCCGGCTGGCGCGGGCCCGGCCCCTGGGCTCGGGCCCCCCTGGGCAGGCGTGGGGCTCGCCGCGGGGCTGGGCCCAGGGTTTGCCAAAGTCTCCTGTTCCCGCAGGAGCAGCTGCTGCTGGGAAAAAGGGCTTTGCCGCAGGCATGGGCCGCTGCCTCCGCCGGCAGGCTGTGGCTTTGCCTGTGCCTGCAGTGGTGCTGCCTGCTGCTCAGGGACAGGGGGTGCTGGTGTACCGTGGGCCACCTCAGGAGCCGGCCCCTGGCCCTGCCTATGGCCGCTAGCAGCCTCGTCAGTGGCTGCTAGGAAAACCCCCCCGCCCACCGCGGCTTAGTGGCCTGCGCTCCTCGTCACAGCTCTCCATATGGCACAGCCCAGGGCTAGCTGTAAGGGGAGGCGCACCCTCAGCGCAGGGAGCAGGGCCCCCATCACAGCCGCAGGCGCCTGCTGCCTGACCGCAGGGCACCACCCTGGGCTGGGCTTGCTCGTGCCTGGTGCCTTGCCCCTGCATAGAAGTAGCATTTCCCAGTCGGTTGAAGAAGGTGTTCTTATCCTGGCTGTAACAACGGAACGCGGCAGGCACTAGTCACCCGCACCGCAAACTGTACCAGCCTACCTCAGCTTCCCCTCTGGATTCCGCCGAAGGAGATGAGCTCCCCGCAATACCGTTAGGCTTGTAGCGCTTATGTGGAGGGCATTCTTCGGCTTCAGCAAGCCGGCCAGCTGGCTGACTCGTAGCCTGCATGATGCTTGCGCCCGCGACCACGCTGTTTAGCGCCGGGATACCAGCAAACTCTACCCCCGCGGTTCAAAAGCATGGCACATATGTTCGCAAACCAACGAGGGGCCGCGGGTTAGGCAGACACCTGCAACTTCCTATTATGCAGCCAGTCCTGCCACAGCCATGCTTGTTATCTGGGGGAAAATTGTGTGTGGAGCACAGGACTTATCGACGACTCTTCAAACGGTTGACACGATCGCCAGGTGGACGTCTGGGTACTGCCTGAGGTGGTACTGACGCATGTAGTGCAGCCTCCCAGCACTGTTGCTCTCGTCCAATCAACCCTACGGTGGCCCTTAAGAGTTGATGGGTCAGAGGTAGCGTTGCGCAGAACGCCACTTGCGCTCATAGCCTAGGGGCCTTTTCATAACGAGTGACCCCAGCTGACACAGCGCCCCACTGGCACTAAGGGGCTGAAAAGCTACCTTAGTAAGTCAATAAGTCGAGCAGCCAGCCTTTTTGGAGGACGGCCTACTTGCAGGAGTATGAGACTGGTGTGGCACAGATGGCGAGCCGTGAGGAGCCACTTCAGCCCCTCCTGGTATATCACGAACATGTCAACAGGGATAGTCAGCCTTGTAGTGGCAAGCTTCCCCTATAGCCTACCAGCCCAGAAGGAGGTTGGGTGGGGCATCTGGTGGGCCAACCTCACCCTCTTCTGCCTGTTCCTCACTCTAATGGTCAGCAGGTGAGATCACAGATGCGAGGAACGGGCATTCCTGCAAGTGCCTGTGCCAGCGGCCCTGGCTGCACCCTGCTCGCACACTGACTGTGTGCAGCGAGACTTGTGCGCCACAGAGGCAAGCCTCTCTGGCCTGCCTGCGTGCACACAGGCGTTCTATGGCTGTGCCCTTGAGGCCTGGGTGTATTTAGTTATTCATTTATTTGGCGTGCCCACAGGCTCCTCACGTCCCTGTCGGGCAGCAAGCTGTTGCTGAGCGACCCAGTTCAGCCACTCTACCTTGGCGCCATTCCAATGTCTTTGGCCACCATCGTCAACGGCTTCCCGCTGTTTCTGGCGCCCCGCTGGGGCCCTGCTGTGCCCACAGCAGCGCTTGTGCTGTGGGCGATCGCTGCGGGCCTGTCAGGGCTGTGCAGCCTGCTGCTGCCACTGCACCTCTTCATACGGCACCAGCACAGGTGAAGAAAAAGGGGCCGCTTGTGAGGCTGTGAGAGTGGCATGTACCGATATCGTGTTGGTGCTGTTGGGGTGTAGGGTTTCTCAAGAGGCCGGCAGGAGTCGCCCTTTCGCGGGCGCTGGGGGCTAGCAAAGCTTGCGCTGCAGTAGGCTGCTGTGCTAGGCTGCTGCCGGGGCTTGCTTGAGAGTGGAGAACTTGACAATGCTGAACAGCAAAGCCCTGTTCACACCTGCTTGCATAGGAAGCTGCGCTGATACCGTTCAAGCCGGCCTGCCCAGGGGATACTCCCTGCTGCTTCTGGCCGGACCTGGGTGCTGGGAGCTTGGCCCCTCCTTCCCACCCACCCCCGCCCTGGCAGCTGCTGCCCGTGCCATGCTCCAGCCCTAAACTGACCCCTGCCTGCTGTGCACGACCCGCCCCTGCTGCCCCTGCTGCCTCCAGCCTGGACAGCGTGCTGGGCGCATGGCTTCTGCCCGCCATCCCGGGCCTGGTGGCGGCTGCCTCAGGAGCCCTGGTGGCCCAGTCCTGCAGCCCTGCTGTGTCTCGGCAGGTGCTGCTGGGCAGCGTCGTGCTGTGGGGGCTGGGCTTCATGCCCTCCATGCTCATCCTCGTCGCCTTCTTCCTGCGGTGAGGATACTCTTAACAGATCTTGTGACACACGCTAGTCACATTTAACGTCCTTCCCCCAAGCGGTTGATGCCCTCCATGATCATCCTGGTGGCCTTCTTCCTGCGGTGAGGGCGCCTCTGACACATGTTAGTCAGAGCTCAGGCCCTCCCCCTCAAGGGCCTCATGCCCTTTATGCTCACCCTCGACGCCTTCTTCCTGCGGTGAGGTGGCCCCTGACTCATGTTATAACAGATGATAGTCACAGCTCAGGCGCTTCCCCCAAGGGATTCATGCCATCCATGCTCATCCTCGTCGCCTTCTTCCTGCGGTGAGGGGGCCCTTGACACATGTTATGACATCTTTTAGTCACAGCTAAGGCACTTCCCCCCAGGGCTTCATGCCATCCATGCTCATCCTCGTGGCCTTCTTCCTGCGGTGAAGGATGCCCCTGAGACATCTTAGTCACAGCTAAGGCCCTTCCCAAGGCCTCGTGCTTTCCATGCTCATCCGGGTGGCCTTCTTCTAGCGGTTGAGAATGCCATAGAGACCCTTACTTCTCCTCGAAGCCTTCAATGTCCTCAAGGTTGAGCTTACCAGTGCCAAAGGCTTCGGTAACACAGGGGAGTTCACTTGCTTGTGATGGCTGCAGCAAAACCTTAGACGGTTGGGGAGCTGACTTGCCTGTGATGGCTGCAGCAGTACCCCGTACGGTTGGGGAGCTGACTTGCTTGTGATGGCTGCAGCAGTACCCTGCACAGTTGTGGGAGCAAAGCAGGTCTTCTTTGCACTACTCGGGTGCAGGCTGGCTTTCCACAGCATCCCACCCCAAGAAGTCGTCACATCGATCTTCATACCAGTGGGCCCTTTGGCCATGGCGGCAGAAGGCCTGCTGCAGATGCACGCTGCGCTGCTCAAGAACTCTCCAGCCATCTATGCCCCACTCAGCGCAGCAGGCGCAGCAGGCCCTGCCCTGCTACTCAGCAACGGGACGGGGACACTGAGTCCCACCAGCACTCCAGCCAATGGCAGCAGGAGTGGTTTGGATGGCGCCAGCAGTCTGGCTAGCACTAGCGGGGGACAAGTGGGGCTGGAGAGCCCTGCTGTGGCTGCTGCGCTGGCGCTGTGGGCTGCTGCAGCGTGGTGGGTGGTGGTGGCGGCAACAACAGTCCTGGCCACCCTGTCACACCTGCCCTTCAATGTCGGCTGGTGAGTAAGCCTGTTGATGGGGGCAGGTAGTGCAAACTGGGAGTTCAGGGTTGAACCGTACCAATAGAGTGGGCTGCCAGGCTGCAGAAGTGCCGCCAATACAACCTGGGCGTGGGTGCAGGGGCAAAGTCGCTGGGGTGATCGGGCCCTGCTGTGTCCGCAGCGCTGGGGCTGCACTAGGCCCCTCATAGCGCAGCGGGTGGTTGGAGCAGTACTGCTCCCTTCCCACCTGTCCTTGCCTGCCGGCTGGCGAGGTCCTGGCTTTGTTACAGGTGGCAGGCAATGCTAACAGGGATGAGGTAGGGTTAAACTGTACAGGGGCTGGGGTGGATGCAACTATGCTCTGGGTGCCTGGCTTTCACTGGGGGCGGGGTTGCTGTAGGGTTGTGAATTGCTACAAGGGAGAAAAACAGCAAAGGGGGTGGTCACATACTTGAAGGAAGGGAACAAAGGGTTGAGGTAGCCATACTCGCTTAAAGGGGGAAAAGGGTGGTGTGGTCATTTTTGCTGATAGGGGAATTACATGTGTGTGTGTTGGGGGGGGGGGGGTTCATACTCGCTGCCAAGCCCTTGCTTGACGTCCCGGGAAATTCGCCCATGGCGGCAGGGTGGTGTGAACAGAGGCGGTACCGGTCAGCGGTTCGAAGATTCTAGAGGTTACAGCAGGGTTTGCCCATCGCGATACGTTGGGCAGACGGGGATAGGTAGCTGTTAGCTGTATGAGTAGGGCTGAAGGCAGGGCTGTACGGCCTGGGTTTGCCTGAGTGGTCTAAGCCAGACCTGGCCTGGTGGAGGGTGCCTGCTGTGTATCACACCTTAGGTAATGACAATATAGTAATCCCATTGGCTCATGGGATCTGGCCTGGTGGAGGATGCCTGCATGTGTATAGGGACAGATACATTGTAAGTATCACACCTTAGGCGATGGCCATGTATCTTTATTAATCCCATCAGCTAATGGGATCTGGCCTGGGCCTGCAGGTGGGGCATGGTGTTCCCCCTGGGAGTGTTCACGGTGGCAGCTGGGCACCTTGCACTCCCAGAGAACCTGGACTCGCAAGGCTTCCGCGTCGCAGCAGCCATCCTGAGCGTGGTGACGGTGGCGGTGTGGGCTGCGGTTGTGCTGCGCACGCTGGCCTGCATCGCCAGCAGCAGCGTGGGCGGCAGCAGGGCAGCCGGGGGTACTGAGCCCCCTTCCTTGGCATGGTTCGGCAGCGACACAGCTGCCTAGCATTTGCTAGTGGTGGCAGGCATTCTCCGTGCAGAGAGGAGTAGAGGTGGATTAGAGTGGCAGATCTAGATGCGGTTGTGCTCTGCAGCTGCAGGGCATGAGTGGCAGCGAGTGGCAGCTAGTGGGGTATGTAGTATTGCTTACCGTGAATGATTGGCTTGGCAGGCATGCAAGTGGTCGCCAGTCAGTAGGTGGATGCTGACGACATAGAGTGTAGAGGGCAAGCTTGCTATGAAATTTCTGGGGCAGAGGTTTGGCTGCACTGCTTAGTGTGGGACTTGGGTAGTCTGGCCAAGTGGCAGTATACGGTTAGACCAGGCCCTGAACTGGACTAGGCATAGGGCAGGATGGCTTGTAGGGTTGGCAGATTTAGTGGGTATTTCGTTTGGGCCTGCTGGACCTCTCACTCAAATGCTGTTGCGTCATATCTTCTGCTGCTGCGTACCATCATGCTTCCCATTAACAGGCGGTTCGGACCAGCACGTCACAGCTGGAAGCCACATGATGACCTAGCTAGAAGGAGCAATCGGATATATATGCATGCCTTGTAAGCACAGCACAGCATGGTGCAGTCCAAGGACTGCCATGACTTACAAAGGTACATTCCCGTGGAAACAAAGACATGCAAGACACACACTTGGCATGAAAGATTGGCAGCGCAGGCACTTGCCCAGGGAATCCCGCTGGGCGCAAAGAATCACTTGGCAGCTAGCCGCTTATCGTGGGTGCAACCAAGCGAATCAATTCCTGGAGTCAGCCCAGTGGCTCATGCGAGTCGCAGTAAGGTGCACACGGCCAAGCATCACAAGGGCAGCATAGCAGAGGGCGAGCAAGCATGGAAGGCGGGTCTCGGTTCCTTTTGGCAGTTTCAACAGGCAAACCGCCTCACTGACCGCAAGCGACAGTCCTTTGCATGCAACTATTAGTTGTTGAGCAGATAAGCGACCTTCTTACCCCCCCTAAGAGCTTTCAGAGGAAGTAGACCTACGCGTGGAGTGTCCCTCGCAAAACCAAAGTGAGCAGCATATGCAAGTGGCCTGATGCGGCATTTTGTTAGCTCTCCCTCAAAATCTCACCGTAGCTCATTCCCTCACCCTGAGGGATCGAGCAGCCAAGGCCTTAGCTAAGCCTATAGGGCCTGTGGACTATGCCTGGGGCAGCAATTATCCTCACCTACGCCTGCCTAGTGAGCATCAGCGGCGGACACCAAAAGCGCAGCTCACAGCCTCAGCTTAGTCCACATCTGTGTCACAGGACCTTTCAATGTCAGGCTCATGGTCACACAGGGCCATGTGGCCGATACCTACATGCTCTATGGGGATGCAGCGCTCTGGCACCTCCACCTCGGCCAGCTCCTCTCCATAGGGCTGCACTGGCAGGGCAATAATCTTTACTCAAACAAGCACACATCCGGGCATTGGCTAGCTAATTGGTTGAACCACCGGGCAAGCTCACTGTTGGGGCATGTCTGCCGAGCTAGCAGTTGGCTGCAGCAAGGTTCAAAGCCCGACTTGCCTTGTAACGGATCTGCCTGCCAGCTCATTAGGGGCAGTGCACCAGAACACTTGTACATACTACAAGTGCGCAAGGGTAGGCTAGATTGGACTGTCCATACCAGTGGCACCAGTTGGCTCTCTGCCCAGGAGGGTGCAACAGTCTCTTCACCCCATTTCCCCTCTCAGGTAGACAGGGCTTGGCTGCCAAGCAATTGCGTGTGCAGCTAGCAGGCTTGGCTCGGCGTTGGGTGCTGACTACCCACCAGGCAGTACAGGTTGCCACTCTCAAGACCTCGGAACATCAGCGGCAGGCGGTGTGCAGTGTTGGACACCTCGGAGACGTCTACGGTGGACAGGAAAAGTTGCTCACGGAACCCCGTCATGGTTAGGAAGTTGAAGAGCGGGTACCAGGTTGTCAGGAGCACTTTGAGACCGTGTTCGGGACTAGAATGTGGTATCGCAAGAAAAAGGATGATACACCGTAAGCTTTGGACGGGCGCCAGGGCCGCTTCTAAACCCCACAAGAAGCAGCACGTCGCTTTGCTGACACAGCACCTTACGAGTTGGCGGCGGGGCGCAAGATGGCGGCGTTCACGAGTCGAAGACACTAGCCATCAGCGCTGCTCAGCTTGTTGTCCGGTCAGAAAATGATCAGTTATGGCCTGCCTCACGGTGTTTGTCTGCCTGTTTGATTTTCACCTGCCAGGCTGGTACATGTTTTCATTGTGGTTTACCACCTATCACAGCGTATCACGGGGCTACCACTTAAATGAATTATGATAATAGGCCATATATCTTGGAAGTGTCCCAGGGATAAATCTGACTCCTCTCCTAACCCATGACTAAACTATTTGAGTTCCTTGCCTACTCTATACGTTTGATGCCAAGGTAAAAAGCGATTGGAACGCATCTGCCATGTTTCTTGCCCATCTTTTATAGCCATATTGTTTAAAAAGCGTCCAACGCTGCGTGTCGTCCCTGATCACAGTTTATCTTCCCCTTTAGACGGCACGTGAGAGCCTCTTGAACATACGCACGAGGAGGAGGCGCCGGGCAGCGCGGGCCCCGCACCATGGCAGCCGTGTCGTTCCTGCAGGCAGGCGCTGTGAGGCAGCCCAAGGCCCTGGCTCGGGATGCCCAGATGCAGCTGGATAAGGCCCAGCGGGCGGGCTTGGCGCTCAGTATGTACTCAGACCTCCCGGATGGCGAGGTGGCAATAGAGGAGTTTGAGCGCTTTGCCATGGACAGGCTGCGCGGTGGGTTTCTGTGAGCGCGCCCCCTCTCGGGCTTGGCTGGGCTGCGAGTTGGGTTCTCCTCGCGCCAGCTTGGCTTCTGCACCCTGCTGGCGTCGCTACTTGTTGTCTGCTCATTACCTACAGGGGCTGGTTAGATCCACAGCTTGGGTTCTGTATGGCTGCCAGTGTGTTGATGTTCCAAAGTAGAATCTTTTCCCTTGCGGGCTTAGGCCCTCCATGCTTCCTCAGCGCCGGTGTGAAGGCACTAACTCCAGAGGACGTTCAAAGCACAGCCAGTTCTGTCCACTTGGGCCGTAGCTCAAACCCACCCACGCCTATTGGCTGCCTGCTGTAGCCCAGCTTGCCACCCCCCTTCCTGCTGGACTGCCCAAGCGCAGTGGAAGACGTGCCGCACGGGGCTGCCCCCAATGTAACCGAGTGCAGCCAGTGCAGCATGCCCCTTACCGACGTATGCCCAGCTCAGAGTTGCCAGATGTGCGCCCTGCCTCCTCTGCTGCAGTGCTCAAGGGCATCGATGACGCGCGCGCCAAGGGGTGCCGCCCCGACCAGGTGGCCGCAAAGGCGCTGGAACTGTTCGAGGCCCACCTGCGGTCGGGGCTGACTAAGGATGACGCGCAGCGCAAGGATAGCGTGAGCCACTACGTGCTGCGCCTGGCGTACTGCCGTACTGACGAGCTGAGGCGGTGGTTTCTGGCCCAGGAGTGCGAGCTGTTCAAGGCGCGCTTTGGCACGCTGCCCGGCCGGGACCAGGTGAGGCCAATGCTGTGGCCGGGGCAGTGGTCTAAGCACTGTGGGCGTGGCAGGGGTAGCAGTGGTTAGGGTTGTTCAAGGCGCGGTTTGGCACGCTGCCCGGCCGGGACCAGGTGGGGCCCTCTGCTGTGGCAGGTGCAGTGGTCTAAGCACTGTTGCCGTGGCAGGGGTAGCCGTGATGAGGGCTTTTTAAAGGCGAGGTTTGGGTGCTGCCCGGCCGGGACCAGGTGGGGCCCTCTGGCTGTGGCTGTGGGTTGAGCATTGTGGCAGTGGCAGCATCAGTTGGGCCCCCACAACACCGTGGCGGTTGCAGTGTACTAGGTTACATTGGGGTCACGTAGATGTAAGTGAGCTACAAGGGTTTGCTTGACAGCAATGTACAGTGGCGGCGGCTGTGGGTGCACACCCAGCTGGGCTGCATGGCATGGCAATGGTAGGATTGGAGCTGGGTTGGACAGCCAATATCTTTAGCACCGGAGCAGTGGCCCGCTGTGCCGCAAACTACAACTTCTTCTTTGAGAGGTACCCGTCGCCTGCGCTGCAGACTGGGCGGTGATGCATTGGTCCCCGAAAGCTCACACCAGCCTCTTAGCCCTGGTTTTGGGTCATGCTGTGGACGACTCCCCACCCAACCTCACCTCACTCTCACCCAGGCTTGGAGACAACAACTACCCAACCAAGTGACCAAAGTGTATGTGATACGATAAGTGTGTGTTGCTGCCCCTGCGTGCAGCGGACCTTCATGGCTGCCAACAAGCTCCCATACCAGCCTCTGGCGCCAGACGAGCTGACTGGAGACCTGAGGGCGAAACTGCACCAGGTAGGTCCAGGGGCTCCTGTGGTAGTTCCCTGTTCTTTAGCCGTTCGAAGGGTGTGCACGCATGTGAGAACCTTACCGGGGACTACATACACAAGTCTCCATGATACTCTTTCGCCACACATGCAAGCCCTCTGCAAGCATGCAGACCCTGCTTGCCGTCACCGGCTCCACCCAGCTAGCCAACGCGGCGCTGGGTGGTGACAAGCCGCACGAGAGCTTCTACCGGGTGCCCTTTGAGGCGGTGCCCGACCTGGTGGGAGCGCGGCGGGTGTTCCTGCGGGGCGGGTGGGCCTACGTGCCCAAGGACCAGGTGGCGTCGCTGGTGGTGCAGCCGTTCAGGTGAGTGCCAGGGAGGGATGCCGCCCCTGGGGAGCGGCACTTGGTAGGGGCATGCCCCCAGCTTTGGCGTCGCTGGTGGTGCAGCCGTTTAGGTGTGAGAGAGGGGGAACCGGCACCACCCCGCCGGGCAAAGCACAGCGGCGGCAAGCAGGCGCTGCGGGGCTGCGCTGGTGGTGGGTCAGTGGCATGCTGTGCTGGTTGGGGGTCAGTGGCATGCTGCCTCCCCAGAGGCACATGCGGGCGCAAACCCAGCAAGGGTGCACGCGCTTGTGCGTGTTATGCGTGTCTCCGTCTCTACAAGGCGCCGAAGGCAAGCGCGCCAGGCGCTGACTGGGGCTGGTGTTGCAGCCGGCTTGACACGAGTTAGAGGCCTTTTCAGGAGCAACCTGAGCAACGCGCTGGTGGCAAGCGCGCAATGCCCTCAATGTGGCTGGGTGTGCCTGCTACCTCAGCTCCATCATGGATGTCTTCCTTTGCAGGAGCACCCTGAGCAAGGCGCTGGTGGTTACTGCCCGGCGGTGGGCGGCAGTGGTGGGTCTGCCAGCCATAGGACTTACTTATTTATTGCTTGTCCTTGCAGGAGCAACTTGAGCAAGGCGCTGGTGGTCACGGCCCGGCGGTGGGCAGCGGTGGTGGCCCCCGAGGAGGCGGACCGCCTGACACCCATCGTGGAGGGGCTGAGCCAGAGGTGAGACCTTGCAAGACCGGTTGTGGAAGGGCTGAGCCAGAGTTGAACACGTGCAAGATACGCTCTGGAGGGGCTGGGCCAGAGGTGAGCTCGTGCGGCCCAGTGCAGTTCCGTTTCTTCCTTTCTCAGAACTGCTGCACCCATCGTGGAGGGGCGCAGCCAGAGGAGAGCCAGTATAGCTTCCGCGTGAATCTCCTTTTCCTTTGATTTGTTTCTTCCTTGCTTGCACATGCTGCACCCATCGTGGAGGGACTCAGCCAGAGGTGAGCCGGTGTGAGCTTCCGCGTGAAGCTTCTCTTCCTTTGATCTTTTTCTTCCTTACTCGCACATGCTATACCCGGTGTGGAGGGACTGAGCCAGAGGTGAGACCAGTCCGGTTCTGTTTCCCCAGGTTACTTCCCCTTGTCACGTGTGCTAAACCCGGTATGGAGGGGCTCAGCCAAACATGCGCATTCCTGCTTGCGCTGTTGTAAGTCTGGCTGTGAGAGTATGAGTTTGAAGCTGGCTTTCCAGCATGACGGGCTGGAGCCAGGGGTGAGTCCGTGGGAGCCACCCAGTGGAGTTCCGTTTCATTCGGTTTTTCAGGCAGGTTTAGGTTCATTTAGGGTTTGGGGTGTAGGCTTTCGGTCCTCTCAGGCAGGCTCACATGTCAGCCAGGCTTGGAATGGGAGCATATGACGCTGGCTGGTGAGAGGGAGGATGTGAGGCGGACTTGCACATTGTCAGCGTGCCTTGCACCTTCATTGCGGCAAGGTTGCTGGTACCCCTTTGCGAGCTGGACTGTATTGCCAGGGCGGGGTGGGGAGGGGTTGGGGTGTCTTGTAGTGCCTACTCACACCCAAAGGTGTGAGTAGCTTGTTACCCGCACTTGCGCCAGCAGGGTGGGGAGATGTGGGTCACTTGCTGACAAATGTGCTCTGGGGCGGCGATCTCTGCGCCAGCACCTTATGTCATACTCGGTATCTGTAAGCACCTGTCCCGGCCGCGCACATCCAAACAGCGGTGACTAGGAAGAGCTCTTGGCGAGATAGCCTAGTGCTGGCAGATAATCTGGAAGCTGGGTACCTGAGCACCTAGGCTCCAGCTCATACAAACCAAGGATTGGGTGTGGTGGTGGTGGTGGTGTGGGTGGGTGGGGTGTGGGGTGTGGGGGGGGGACGCGGTCACTGCTGCTGACATGCCCGCCTTGGCTTCCAGCCCTACCCGCTGTGCGCATGCATCCCCCGCTGAACCACCCAGCAGCCGGCCGTGACTAACGCCACACCCAAATGACTAACTCAACCCCCACAGGTACCTGGGCCCCGACTACACCGACCCCGAGAAGCGGGGGGTGGTCGGCGCGCTTGCTGCTGCGGACCAGCCATGACTAACACTGCACCCACATGACTAACCCATCGCCCGCAGGTACCTGGGCCACAACTACACCGACCCCGAGAAGCGGGGGGTGGTCGTGACTAACCCCGCACCCACATGACGAACTATTTGTCTGCAGGTACCTGGGCCCAGACTACACCGACCCCGAGAAGCGGGGGGTGGTGGGCGCTGTCGTCGCCGCCGACCTGCCCGCCCTGGCGCGCCAGTCCTTCCCGCTGTGCATGCTGTCCATGTACCAGGCGCTGCACGACAGCCACGACCTCAAGCACGAGGGCCGCCAGCAGCTGGGCCTGTTCCTCAAGGTGGGCGGTGGGTGGTGGTGTGTGTGTGTGGGGGAGGGGGGCGGGC
>BBXU01000613.1:0-13376 GCA_001598975.1 Parachlorella kessleri | reverse complement strand
CACCACCACACACACACACACACACACACGCCACACCCCGGGCGGTAACCATATTTGATGTCATGCACGGCTACTCCGTCCCTCGCCCGCCGCCCATGCGCGCAGGTGTGCGGCATGCGGCGCAACTGCCCCTTCTGCCTGGCGCTGCCGGTGTGCACCATCCTGCGCAAGATTAGTAATCACCTGGAACTCATCAAGGCAGATGTGAGTCGGGTTGGGTCAGGTTGACGCTGCCGATGTGCACCATTCTACGCAGCATTAGTAATCACCTGGAGCCTCATCAGGGCGAGTGTGAGCCGGTTGTGGATTATTAAGGCTGATGCGGGCTCACATCACAGCCCCTGCTGCGGGGCTCCGCTGTGCACCGCCATGCACGGTTGTTTGACGGCCCGGACTGCTCCAGGGACAGTTGGCCGAGCGGGGTGTTAGGGGCACTGACTGGACGGCATACATAGCATCCTGTGCCGAAGTAGCAACCACCACACCGGCTCCATTGAGGGTAGGCCAAGGTAGGGCCGCCCGCTTCCAACCGGGAAGCGGATGTGGGCTGCCAACCATTATCAGGGGTTCCCAGCGGAGGCCAGTGAAGTTGGCAACATAAAGACAGCAGCCTCACCCCACCCCACCCCCTCCCCTCCTCGGCCATTGCTGCAGCCTGAGGACTTGAAGCGTGACCCCCGCAAGCATGCCCGGGACGAGGAGGTGGCATACCTGGTAAGCTGTGGGAGGGTGCATCACTAATTGGGTACCAGAAAGGATGGGGCCACATGGGCGTGGTGACACCCCTGTCAAGCCCCTGCCGGCCACTACGCTGTCGTTAGTAACCAGCATACTCAAGCATTACCCAAGCCATGACAAGTGCCTCATCAAAGCCCTTGGCTGATGATGACATGGAGGCTGGCAGTCTCAAGGCCCCAGCAGGCGCCAGCCAGCTTTCTTGCCTTACATAGTGTAAGCCCTTACCAATCCCCCTCCCCCCCCTGCAGGCTCTGGGCGACGATGCCGCGGTGGTGGGGGGCCTCCAGTCCTCCAACGACTTCCTGCGCCTGTCCGACCCGCGACACTGCGGCAAGCTGGCCGCGCTGAGCCTGCTGCTGGACCAGTGGCGCGCCCAGCAGCAGGGGAACAAGGTGCGGCAGCAGGAGGCAGGGCTAAGCGCTTAGGTGTGGGCCAGGAGGCCGACTTCGGAAATAAGTGGGTGCCGTGGGCTACTGTCCTCTGACTGCAAAATGCCGACAGGTCGTCGCCTCCCTGGTCCCAGCACTTCCCAGCCGCGACCAGGCCCCACCCCACACCGCATCACCCCTGACACCCCGCCCTGCCCACCCTCCCGCAGGTGCTGCTGTTCAGCATGTCTGTGCGGTTGCTGCGCATCGTGGAGAGCCTGGTGACCTTCAAGGGCTACGACTACCTGGTGCTGGACGGCAGCACCGGCATGCAGGTAGGGGGTTACGTAATGTGCTTAGTCACCCCTCACAGTATCTCATGGCGACTTTCAAGAGCCATGACTACCTGGTGCTGGATGGTAGCACCGGCATGCAGGTGGGGGTTAGGTGATGTGCTTAGTCAAACGGCTGATGGACAAGGGGTTAGCATTGAGACAACTTCCATCTCCTGACGGCTCGTGTCAAGACATGCATGATGCCTTGGGTTGCTGGGGTGCCCTACAAGGAGCGGCAGCGGCTGGTGGGCGAGGGTAACCAATTTACGCATTAGTGACTTATAATGACACATGCATGCCCCTGGTTACTAACCTGCCCCGCAGGACCGCCAGCGTCTGGTTGACGAGTTCAACAGCCGGCAGTCCATCTTCATCTTCCTCATCTCCACCACAGCAGGGGGGGTGGGACTCAACCTGACATCTGCCAACAAGTAAGTGGGCCCCCACCCGTTGCAGTCATGCTTATGTAGTAGTCCATATCGTAGAACAGGAGTCATGCTCCCCTGGAGTCATGCCATCATAGTTACATGGATGAACACACCGCGCCTCAATTAGCGCAGCACCTCCTGTCCAGTGGACGGCCTGGCGTGAGCCGCGGCGGGCTTGCCGCCGGCATCGTGTCCCAGGGCCTGAGCCTGTGGGGGGTGGTGGCCTTGGGGGCACTGCCAGCATCATTAACTGCTGTGCTCGTATCCACCTGTGCTGCCCAGTCGCGGGGTGTTGCCATGCAGCTGATGGCAGCGCTCTTGACACGCAGCCGACTTATATTGGGTTCCTCTTGCTGTCTGCAGGGTCATCATTTTTGACCCCAGGTGAGTCAACCAACCCGGCCTGCCGGCTCCTGGTGTTTCTGTCCCTCCCGAGGGGGATATGAAGCATGTATCATAGTACACACCACCCTCTGTCGCAGCATGCCTGGCACATGTGTGAGAAATGCGTGGGTGACGGTTTCACCTCTCCAGCCTGTGTGCACTGCCGTCGCTCATGCATCGCTGCATGTGAGCTCGGGCACAGCCTGCAGCTGTCAGACCTTCTACTTGCTTTGCCCTGTCCTGAAGGTGTATCATTTGAACCTCCTGGTGACTTGCCAGTCATATGATACCTTGGTCCGCGGCTTTACAAGCTGGAACCATGATCTTATCCTGCAAGCCAAAGAGAGTTGCCAAGTTTGGCATGCACCCCTCCTAGCCCCTGAAATTGATACCCTGGGATTCTCTCCCTCCTCCCCTGCAGCTGGAACCCCAGCCACGACCTGCAAGCCCAGGACCGGGCCTTCCGCATCGGGCAGAAGCGGGACGTGGACGTGTACCGCCTGGTGGCCGCAGGTTAGTCAGCCTCGCACCTGGTTTAGTCACCTACGGGCAGAAGTAGGGACGTGGACGTGTACCGCCTGGTGGCGGCGGGTGGGTCAGCCCTGCACCCTGGTTTAGTCACCAATACTGAACCTGGCAGTGGGGAGCCTCCATTGTCTGGCATTGTCCTTGTTAGTAGTAGCACAGAAGGGGAAAGTAGGGCGGTGGGCTGGGACGCGGCCGCCAAACACCAAGGACAAACATGACTGACTTTTCTCTGCGGGGAGATTGGGGGCTGGGGTGCAGCCCTCCCCGCTGCCCTTTTCATCCCCACGTCCGCTCACCTGTGCTTGGTAACGTAGCACCTGTCAACCCCCTGCGCAGGCACGATTGAGGAGATGGTGTACAGCCGTCAGATCTACAAGCAGCAGCACGCCAACATGGTCATACAGAACCTGGACGAGGCACGGCTGTGGGAAGGTGGGCGCAGCCGGGGGGGGCGGAGAGGGGGGGGGGGGAGGGTTTCCGGTCCAGTGGGGCCTAGGGGAATGGGGCGCTTGTGACCTGCTTCACCTGGGTGCAGTCGTGCCTGCCTAACGTGCTGGTCCTAGCCCTGCTGGACTTACCACAACCTTACGTTGCGCTCTTAAAGCATTCACCGATCTAGCAAGGGCCGGCCAAGGGCGCAAGAGGGGAGCGGGGGGCAGCCTTTATCAACCCTAAAGCCCTAAACCCGAATCTGCTAATGTCCTGACTCACAGGTGCCAAGGGCATGAGGGGTGAGCGTGGGGAGCTGTGGGGGCTGGTCAACCTGCTGCGCCTGAACGCCGAGAGCATCCAGACCAAGGACATCGTGGAGCAGCGGGGGCGCAGCGCACAGCAGGCGCAGCACGCGGGGCAGGCGCAGCGGGACCCCGAGTTTCGGATAGAGGAGTACGACGCCGAGGGAGTCGGTGGGCGGCAGGTGGGGGGTGGTTGCAGGGCTGTGCCTGATACGTGGAAAGGCGCGCTGTGCTCTCTGTATGCTATGCCTGTCGTGCTCCACTAGCGTCTTGTTGTGCATGCGTGTGTGTGTTGGTGGTGCGCCTGCTTTAAACGCAGGGGAGGCGTCCTGACGTGCCTGCCGCCCTGCCGGGGTCTCCCGCATCCCGGGGGGGGGATAGTTTGAGCCTAGCATACTAGTCCCAAACGTGAGGTTTCGTGTTCTAGGCTAGGCTATCCTGTTTTATGTTTCAACCTGGGGTTTCTGTTCGTCTGCAGGCTGGCGGGGCTGCCAGGAGGCATGCCGGCACCAACGATAGTCAGGCAGCTGGGTTGGAGGGGGACGAGGACCCGGGGCTGCAGGTGAGTTGCTGATGAGTCCTTTAAGACACGACATGTGCAGCAGGCCCGGGGCATTAGTCAGGCAGCAACAGGGGGCAGGGAGCTGGGTTTCCGGGGCTATAGGTCAGCCGGCCTTATTTTGTGTTTGGGCAGGGTTGAGCGCATTGGCTGTAATTGAGGTGTGAGTGCGTGTGTGGAAGGGGGAAAGGGAGGGGGGGAGGAGAGAGGAAGCGGGCTGTTTGCTTGGACCCTTTGTTAGTATCCTTTTCATTCAATGGGGTGGCAAGCTGGCTCAAGGACGAGGGTAGGATGCAGATGGTTGGGCTGTTCATGGTGCCCATTGGGTGTCTATGCTGGGGTACTTCTTCCCCTTATAGTTTTCCAAACAGCTTCAACTGAGCACTTGTGCTGTTTGCAGGAGCTTCTCGGGGTGGAGGCTGTTGAGGCGGGAGAGCACGGGGCAGAGGCAGATGCCGGCGGCCAGCAAGGGCAGCAGGCACAGCAGGCGCAGCAGCCGCCAGCGCAGCAGCAGCGGGTGCAGCCGGCGCAGCAGCCACAACACGGCAAAGGAGGTGCAGGGGAGGGGCAGTCTCGGCAGGGTGATGATACCGGTGAGGTGGCAGCAGCCGGGGGCCAGCCGAGCAGCCCGGGCTCCGAGGGCGCCGCTCTCCGGGCTGCCGGCATGGTCCTGATGCGGCACGACAGCGCGGTGGGAGGGCCCCGAGCCGATCCCTTTGCCTCGCTGCCGGAGGGGGACGGTGAAAAGCAGGCAGGCGGCGCTGGCGGGGTGGGGCGGGATGTGGGTGGCGGCATGGGCGGGGGCGGCGGGGGAGGCGCGGTGGGTGGGGGCCGAGGAGATCCCGGTCAGCATGCCAACAAGGGCCCTGCAGGTGGGGCGGCAGCAGCAGAGCAGCAAACCCAGGGCGGCAGCAGCGCTGGCAACAGACCCTTGATGGCAGGGCCAACAGCAGCAGCAGCAGCAGCAGCAGCAGCAGGGCAGGCTGGCCAGGGCGGCCAGCTATCCCTTGTGGAGTCCCTGGCCCGCTGGCAGGGCCTGGCCCCTGCTGACCTGGCTCTCCAGCTGCAGTCCATGGACCGGCCCGCGCGGGACGCGCTGAGGCGGCGCTACGCTGAGTCAGCACCGCACTGAGACGTCACAGGCGGGTGCCTGGACCTGTGGTAGCTCTGGACTGCAGGGTGCGACCCATTTCTTTAACCGGTTTGCCTCATATGAGTGGACCTGTCATGAAGGAGCCCGGCATCAAAAAGGTGTCACCAAAATGTCACCAGCCTCGAGGGCCCCTGCAGGCCCACCAAACTGGATACACAACCAAACCCGGACCACATATTGAGTTTTGACTGTTCTGACTCTGGAGGAATGTAGGGTCGCCGCAGTTGAAGGGGTTCCAGGGTTAGCCACGTGTCCATAGCATGCCCAGCAGTGTACTTTGTTACAGTGTGTGTTTTACTCCCAACAGACGTGCCTTGATGAGGGGGTGGCTGCCCTTCTTGTGGAATGCCAGCCACGTATGCTGCTGCGCTGAGCAAACTCCTGACTCTGCTTACCAGCCTGCGTGCCCAGCACTGGGGCCTGTGTGGCGGCGCATCCAGCACCATGCACAACCGTATGGCTTCTCTTAAGCAGGGGCTGTGTACCCAGCATATAGCAAGCCGCACTGGCGAGTCACTTGCAGACATTTCATGTCTCAGAACTCAGGCAAGACCCAGGCGCACTTATGGGCGCACTCTGCATCCTGTCCTGTACGTCCAGCTCAACTCTTACACCCTGTTCGCACTACCTGTCACCCATGCTAATGTCAGGACAGTCCTTGCCGTACCGCCATTCGTCAGAGTTCGTACCTCAGGTTACGTGGTAGCAGTTGCAGTGCACAAGCGGTGACTGTCTGTCGCGATATGTCGGGGGCCCGACAGACGCCGGCATGGTGGCGGGAGGAGTTCTTGGGAGATCACCTGCGGCAATTGTCGACCTTTCGGAGACAGCCAGATCTTAAATCCGTTGATACTACACAGATTACGGGGCTTGACAGGGCTGCGCAGCAGTGCAGGTCTTCCCTTTCTGCTTTCGTATTCTCACTGCTTTGAGCGCCGGATTTTCACTGATACTTATCCATTGAAGGGCGTCAAATTAGGTGCCCCTCACCTAGGGTGGGATATACATATGCTTTCTTGCCCACAGTGCTAGAGCTGGCAGCTCTGACAGCGCGTCTCGGGTTTGCCTTCCTGAGCAATAGTTTGCCATTTCTCCTACCAAGCCTGTCGTGGTTGCACCACTTGCAGTTGACAAGAGTGAGTCCCGTCGCATCTGCGTGCAGGGCTAACCGAAACGGAGTTGTTCTCAAGCCTCTAGCGGGTCTTTTAGCACTATGGCTACCACTTGGTTAACTATCCTTCTCAACTGCGCAACCGCGCACTAGCCAGGGGACCGATCGGCCGCCCCCCCTGCTCTACAAAATCATGACAACAGTAGCTGCAAAGTTGCAGGCAAGGGTTTGTAAGGCTCGCTTTGCGCACACCGCAGGAGTGTCAGACTCGCTGACGCCCTGCAGGAGAAGTGTGGAGCTGTCACCCTGTTAGGACAGCCTGGGCACCCCAGGGTGCACAGACACTTGACTGCTGACAAGGTTGCGGTGCAGGGGTTTATCTCCTCCCTCAAACGTTTTTCCTGCGTTTGTCTCGGTGGGGCGCCTGCCGCCGCCCCTGCTGGGGGCCAAAGTGGCACCCCTGCGCCCGCAGCGTTGCCGGTAAGATCATTTGTACTTGTATTTTCTAGTGCGATGAGGCGTCTATACTCAAGGGTAGAACATGTGCGGTGTTATGGCGTGCGAACAAAATGCCCCGTTCTGGGCTCTCGTGAAACTAATGGGTTCTTGGGGGGTTGAAATAAATAAATATATACGCCCAGGCCTCGCCGCCCAGCCGTAGCTGGGCGCCGAGTGATGCCCAGTGGGCACCGGCCAGGGGCGTGGGTTAAGGGAGCGCCATCGGTTGTACCTCAAGGGCATGTAGCCCACAAGGTGGCCGCAGGCGCTACCGGTCTTGGGGGGTTGAAATATCCAGGTGGCAGGGGATGTTGGCAAGGAGGGGGCGTGGTTTGGCTTTACAGGATGGCTGGGGCATGCTTGCTTGATAATGCCAGCAAGCCACATTTCTTGGCACCCCTTGGTCCAGTTTTTGCTGAGCAACTGTGCAGGAGGATGTGAAGAGGTGCCTTGATGAGGCTCAAAGCAACCCGCGGGATCTATGCAGCTATATCTTCAGGGTGGGTTGTGATGTATGAGCCAGCCCAAAATGCCAACTTGCCTGTTGAAAAGTTCATTAGGCCCCGCGTTATGCATGATCAGGTGCAACACTTGATGCTGGACAAGGCCAACTGCAACTTTCCCATGTGCAGGAGCTCAACATGCCCTGGCTGAGCAGCATTGAGGATGACCTGGTGAAGCTCATTCAAAAGTCTTATAACCAGCCACAGGACAGTGCCCCTGAGGTATGTGAACAACCTGCCCCCAACGTTGGATTGATATCCAGGCCACAGCTTACGAGGAAGAACGGGGATGATGAGCCCATGCGACCAGCAGAATAGGCGCAGTGCAGTTCTGCTTCATGCGATGCGTCCTTGGTGACATACTGCTTTGCCACTTTCAGGCGCCGGACAAAAAGGCTGAGGTACTGGAGGTGACTACGGGCATTTTGGAGGCGTTCAAGATCTCCCTCCCCTTTGGCATCGGAGTGGCGTTTGGCCTTATTAAATTGGCTTTGGACTACATGAGCACAGCAGATGAAGTGAAGGAGCTGCGACAAAGGGTGCTGCGTGCAGCCGTCGGACTGCTGGTGCAGGTGGAACAGGGCTGCGACAAGCTGCCGCACAATAGCCCCATCCCTTATTCTACCTACCATGTTACACTGTCCAAGGCCTTCAGCCTGTGCTGCACGGCAAAGGGGTACGTGGTAGTGCTAAGGTGGGGTGGGTAGCATGAAGTGGATGCATAGGGATTAGCAACTGTCGTTGTTTTGCAGCCCAAACCGTGCCGCGTGTTGTAAATGTGGCTGTCAGTGGACTGGGTGCAGGGCATCTAAGGCCAACAGGGACGCGCTGCTGGAAGTAGAGAAAGAGTTGCATGAGTTTTCGACCTCCTACGGTGTTTCTTTCCAGCAAGCGACCACTACATTGCGTGCAAACGCAGAACCGGCGCTGACCACAGGTGAGAGGCTCGGCTTTTCTTTTTGGCCTTGCTATTGTATACCGCCCCTGTAGCGTCCATGATGCCTGCTGGTTTCGGAGGGAGACCTAGCCAGACAATAATTAGTCTCTTTAGGTGTGCATGGGCACCCATGCCCACATGGGATTGACCCAAGCATGGGGTGAACAATGAGAGTTCTCGCTGGCAGCATTACCCACATGTAGCTTTTCTATCGATGCTGCAAGTATGCCAACACCCGCGCTAACGGGTTAGAAAACGTTCGTTGGTCATAAGCATGCATTAATGGTCTACCATGTTACTGTGACTGTATCAACTTGCAGACTTGGTGGGAGTCGACACTCAGCGTGACCGTCTGATGACGCTACTGAGCCCTCATGGCGACACCACAGTGGTGCTGCTGCACGGCATGGGAGGCAGCGGCAAGACAGAGCTGGCCAAGGCGGCTTATGTGGAGGCTGGCCGCCAATTGTTTCTTGCGGGCAACTATGGCTACTGCATGCTGGACATGTTGAAAGGCGAGGGGGAGGACCTTGACAGGCGTCTGCATGCCATGCTGAGACACCTTGACATCAAGCCTGATGAAACTGACAACCTGGACAGCTTGCATGACGTGATGATGAAGCGTCTGTCCAAGCGTGAGAAGCCTGTTCTACTCTTCGTTGACAACGTGAAGAATGCGGCCGTGTCCAAGCGTCTACTGTCGCCAACTGTGGACCGGTTGCTCCCAAAGGGGTGAGTCCTAACTTTGAAGCACAAAGCATGATGCTCGTTGTAACAATTGAACATTTTGGGAGCCCTTTTTTCGTTGTATTCCTAAACAATATACCAGCTAAGCTTCTCAAAGTGCTTATTAGGGGAGGAACCCCCGCCCTTCCATCCATAAACAAGGAGTGGTACTGTTGAGCACCAGATATGTTGCAATGGCTCGGCTGGACTAGCTAGCTGCATGCCACAGGAGTTCATTGATTGTATGGTTGAAGGTGGCAACGAGGCTATTTGACTACTCAACCTTCTTGATGGTTGCAGCTCAGGAAGTGTCAGTGTAGGCTTCTCATGCATGCCCCGATGGTAGGAAACTAATAAACCAAAAGTGAATTTCCTGCTAATTCGGTTGGGATATGGTCCCAAAGTCAATGGTAGTCTTCGCTGCCGCCTGGTCTGATAAGTCATATTGGCAGCCTGCATATCCACCATGGCTTGTCCTTGAATTGAAGTCAGTTGCCAGATTGCAGCAAGGCAATGAGCAACCGGTGGGAACCCGGTGGTAGTAAGGATTGACCTTGCCTCGCAGGAGCCGGGTGCTCATCACTTCTCGGGACGAAAAAGCTGCATCCAACCTGGGTCAGCCTCCAAGAGGAGTTGTGGCCGTGAATATCAACTTGATGGATACTGGAAGTTCCGAGGTGCTGCTGCGCACGTGCTTGGAGTTGGAAGGTGCGAAAGCATGGGTTTGTCTTAGGTACCTGCAAACAAATGAAGCCAAAAGGAAAGGAGGCCAAGCAGCTCTACTTGATGGCATATGTGGTTCACATGGGTTCCTGCTGGGACTGCAAATATATTGCCAGCATGCATTGGGTTGTCTAGGTTGCGGTATGACATCTGGCACAGGACAAGAAGGTTTATCTATTACTAATATGATGATGATATGTGTGAAGCCGTTTGTTGTTCAGTCCAGGTGGTGATGATCGGGGCAAGGTAGTTACATAGTCGCCTGCACCATTGTGCAGGTGGCAATGCAGTGGCAAACCTAGATGCAGGCCTTGTCTCCAAGTTAGTGGAGGTATGCGGGGGATTGCCACTGGCGCTGACTGTCTTGGGCAGGACCTCAGGCAGCTATATTCAGGAGAAGGGGCTACCGGAGGCCTTGAAAAGGATAGAAGAGCTGGCTAAGCATGAGCGCACAGACCGGGTTGAAGAGGGTTTATATCAAGTGCTCATGCGCAGCTATGACCTGTGCAACGACAACCTAAAAGCGGCATTCCTCGACATCATCGCCTTCTATGAGCCTTGTGATTTCGAGTGGGAGCTTGTTGGCAGAGCGCTACAGGAAGGTACCTGCCACGAGGTGGCTTTGAAATCAGCATTTGAAGTGATACATCATCCTTATACTTCAAGAGACAGAGTCCGGCCTGGATATAAGGCTGCCCATGCGTCAAGCAGCAAGGTCCGGGTGCAAGCGGATATAGTTGTAACACCCTGGTCGCTTGCATTATTTCTTTGTTTCTTTCTGTGTGTTATGTTGCGCATGTACGGTGTGTCGCCCTTACCAAAACTCAATGATCTACACTATAGCTTGCTTTCTTTGACTATGCTACAGCATGCCTCCCTAGACTCTTAATACAATGTGTCTAATGTTGTTGTAGGCATTGGAGCGCCTGCAACAACTGTCTTTGGTGGAGAAGCACAACTACGATGGAGTCAGTTTTGTTGGACTACATGATCAAATGAAAGCAGTGGGGCAACTCTTAATGAAGAAAGAACCTGGAAACCGCACACATGTCGTCATACGTGATCACAGCAGTTTGGGCGTCAAGGTGAGCTCCACTTACAAACCCATGCTGGTGCAACCTTTGATGTAACCCTGCATTATTGTATATTAAGATTTAACAGGAAGGGGTCAGACAGCAGTGTGGCGGGTGCCTGCTGCGTCAATAAGCAAGCATTAGCAATCTTCTGTATGGTGTGCATTACGGTGTGCACCACAGCAATATGGGAATATACCAAGGGAAAGTTGACTCCCAATCTATTCCTTATGTAGGAAGGCAAGGGCTGCCGTTCTGTGACTCTATCCACGGACGGTCTGGTGAAGGATTGGCTTCGCAAGTTTCTAGCTGGGCTTTCGGAACAGCTGCGGCTGCTTAGGATCACTGATACCTCAGGGGTCTTGGATGGACTTCCACTCGCACACGCGGCATGGCATGAGCTAAGATGTTTGCATGTCGACAGTCAGGCGAGTATGCCTCTTAGCATTGGGGGGAAATGGCTGAAAAACAGTGAGAGAACACCAAATATTGCAAGCAAGTCCATGTAACTGCCGGCACTTCGCTCCACACATGAGGGTGAACTTGATTGCACGTTATGTGTTGCTTTGCAAATGGCACAACAACAATCGCTATGAAGCACATTTGCCAACATTTTTGTGGGCATCATGTTATAAGTAACAATGTTTGCCCGCTCAAGCGAATATCTTTTGCAGTAATAATGCGCCCATGGACCGAGGATTAAAACATCTGAGTATGTGAAAGGCGCTTTTTATTTATGCATGCAGGCCTTCGAGTGTTTGGAGCTGCCAGACGGTATCCACAGGCTGCAAGTGCTGCGCCTCAGCGGGTGTGAGGCGGTTCGGTCCCTGCCACACAGCATCAGCGGGCTGACCAGCCTGCAGGTGCTATGCCTCAGCGGGTGTGGGTCGCTGCAGTCCCTGCCAGACGGCATTAGCGGGCTGACCAGCCTGCATGTGCTGGACCTCAGCGGGTGTGAGGCGTTGCAGTCCCTGCCCGATGGCATCCGCGGGCTGACCAGCCTGCAGGTATTGCGCCTCAGCGGGTGTGAGTCCCTGCGTTCCCTGCCAGACGGCATCAGCGGGCTGGTCAGCCTGCATGAGCTGCGCCTCAGCGGGTGTGAGTGGAACGAGTTCCTGCCAGACGGCATTAGCGGGCTGATCAGCCTGCAGGTGCTGGACCTCAGCGGGTGTAAGTGGCTGCAAAACATGCCATACGGCATTAGCGGGCTGGTCAGCCTGCGGGTGCTGGACCTCAACGGGTGTAAATGGCTGCAAAACATGCCATTCAGCATCAGTGGGCTGGTCAGCCTGCAGGTGCTGGATCTCAGCGGCTGTAAGGCGTTGCGGTCCCTGCCAGACGGTATCAGCGGGCTGGTCAGCCTGCAGGTGTTGCGCCTTAGTGGGTGTAAGGGGCTGCAGTCCCTGCCAGACGGCATAACTGGGCTGACTGGCCTGGGGGAGCTGCGCCTCAGCGGGTGGAAATCCATGCAGTTTCTGCCTGACGGCATCAGCAGCTTGGCCGGCCTGCAGTTGCTAGACCTCAGCAGGTGTCAGGCACTGCAGTCCCTGCCAGAGGGCATTAGCGGGCTGGTCAGGCTGCAGGAGCTGCGCCTCGGCGGGTGTCAGGCGCTCCAATCCATGCCCGACTGCATCACCGGGCTTGTTAGCCTGCAGGGGCTGGAACTTAGCGGGTGTGAGTCGTTGCAGTCCCTGCCAGACAGCATCGGCGGGCTGGTGAACCTGCAGGAGCTGCGCCTCAACGGGTGGAAGTCGCTGCAGTCCCTACCAGAAGGCATCAACGGGCTGGTCAGCTTGCAGGGGCTGGACCTCAGCGGGTGTGAATTGCTGCAGTCCCTGGCAGACGGCATCAGCGGGTTGGTCAGCCTACAGGTGCTGGATCTCAGCGGGTGTCTGGCGCTACAGTCCTTGCCAGTCGGCATCAGCGGGTTGGTCAGCCTGCAGGTGTTGGACCTCAGCGGATGTGAGTTGCTGCAGTCCTTGCCTGACGGCATCAGCGGGCTGGTCAGCCTGCAGGAGCTGCGCCTCAGCGGGTGTGAGTCGCTGCAGTCCCTGCAAGATGGCATCAGTGGCCTGACTAGCCTGCTGAGGCTACACCTCAGTGGGTGTAAGTCGTTACAGTCCCTGCCAGACGGCTTCAGCGGGTTGTTCAGCCTGCAGGTGCTCCACCTGAGCGGGTGTGAGTCGCTGCAGTCCCTACCATACGGCATTAGTGGCCTGTGGAGCCTTCAGGAGCTGGACCTCAGCGGGTGTGAGGCGCTTCAGTCCCTGCCTGGCGGCATCAGCGGCCTGGCCGGCCTCCAGGGGCTCGGCCTCAGCAGGTGTCAATCGCTGCAGTCCCTGCCAGACGGCATTGGTGGCCTGACTGGCCTGCTGAGGCTGGAACTCAGCGGGTGCAAGGCGCTGCGGTCCCTGCCAGACGGCATCATCGGCCTCCTGACCCGCTTGCGAATGCTGGAACTCACCGGGTGTGCGGCGTTGCGGTCTCTGCCAGACGGCATCAGCGGCCTGACCGGCATGCAGATGCTGCGCCTCAGCAGGTGTGAGGCGTTGCAGTCCCTGCCGGACAGCATCAGCGG
>BBXU01000611.1:0-50096 GCA_001598975.1 Parachlorella kessleri | reverse complement strand
ACATGCGGGATGGAAAGTGGAATAATGTGCAACGCTGCTGTCCAGTCCTAACACAAGCCCTTCCTGCCCGAGCCAGTCCTGTGAGAAAGAGCACCGGCCAACTCTAGGACTTGTTAGGCACGCATAAGGCGAGACTTATTGCTACCAGCAAGGCTGAAAGGCGGGGCAAGCACCGTGCACAGTGACTGCAGCAAAAGGGCCCAATATCCTTGAGGTCGTGATGTTCAGTCGACCCAAGTGTCACGGGGGTACACTGAGATAAGGCCAGCTCAAGCCACATCAGACTCAGTTCCCGCCTAAAGCGCTAGGCTGCGGGCCAGCAACTGATCGCCAACCATAGTGCTTGGACTTGCAGTCCTTCAGTGCTGCTGTTCCGTTCTTTTCTTGGCTGTCCATCGCTTACCTACCTGTGTTCCTACGCCACCATGTCTTTGGTGTCCAAGAACATCTTTTCAGCGCTTGATACCAAGAAGAAGAAGAAGTCCAGCAGCAAGTCGAAAGATAAGGGCGCTCCAGCACCCGTCGACAAGACAGCAGAGCTAGAAAAGGCTGTGTTCTCCCAACCCTTGAACGCACTTAGCAGCTGGGCGGACGAATCAGATGAGGACGACATCCACACGGCTCCGGTAGCAGACGATGGCTGGAACGCGGTGAGAGGGCGCCCCAGCTGTGGCGCATGTCGCCTCGCCACACCGATCGTGCATGATCAACTTGCCCAGCTCCAGGGAAACCTGGTTCGGTACTGACGAGCTAATTATGGTCCTTAGCAGGCAAGAGGATTTGCAGCCAGCGGCCGCAGCAGCCAGCAGCGGTTTGATGCGCCAGTGGAGCAGCAGCAAGGGGAGCACTCAGAGCAGGAGGAAAGTGAGGACGACGAGGTGAGAGCTTCTTCTCACCCAGGGCTCACTGGCTGTTGGCCTGTGGAGACTGCATGGGCAGCGTCGGGGTACATGCTGGGTGTGCTGACGTATCCCTGGTGCACACAAAGCAGCAAGAGTGTAGCTGTGGAGGCCTGTGGGCAGTGCAGCAGGGCAGAGCACACCAGCATTGTTTTAAGAGCTATATAGGGCAGTTTGGGTGCTGGCCGGTACCTGCCTAGAGAAGCAACTGTTGTTGGCTCCTTGGCTGCGCTGGGCACTCGGTGGCTCGTGCTGTCCTTGACACGGCAGTGGCAGTGGGTGGTGAAGCAGAGTTCCAGCCCACGATCAAACGCCGCTACCTCTGCAGACTGCTCAGACTAACATATCAAAGCCAAGCTGGGAGGTGGGCTCGCCCCAAGCCACATGGACGTATTTTTGGTACCGCATGACTCTATACTGTTATTGGTTTCTTTACCCGTTACATGGATAGGCCGAACAGGGCATGCAATCGGTTCCTTGAAACACTGTGCAGGACGAGCATACCGACATCGAGGCCGAGCTGGGGATTGAGCTAGCCAAGAGCGATGACGAGGAGCAGGAAGAGGAGGAGGAGGAGGAGGAGGAGCGGCCGCAAGCTGCGCCGGCGCCGGCGGCGCCCGCGGCAGCAGCCGCTGCGCCCAGGGCGCTGCAGCCGCAGCTCTCTAAGAAGGCACGTGTCGCATCGTAAGGGTTGGGGCCCAGCTGGGGTTAAAAGTCTGGGCAGCGGGGTACCCCCCCCCTGTTGGCAGGCAGTGGCGGGGTTAGCGGGGGGCCGGGTGGATGCAGATCGCGCCCAGGGCAGAATATACAGCTGCAGGTGTTGAAGGCGGCATGCACTGTTCTGTGCCTCAACAGGTTTGAGACCTTGTTTATATTCCTAAACTGTGGTGGTAACTGCTGTGTGGGTAACCGTGTTTGCCAACTGCTAACCGGCGCAGCTGCACGCACCACGTTGCTGTCTGACCCCTTACTGTCATGTGCGTTCTCTCTTAAATGTGTAGGGGGTCGGGGGAGACGGACGTGGGCGGGTTCGGTGGGAGGTAATGGGTGTGCGCTAGCGCTGTGGAGGCACGGCTTGGCAAGGAGGATGCACGAACATGCTTGGAGATGGTTGCCTTGTTACGTGACTGGCAGAACAGTTGGGTCAGCAGGGTAGTCGCCTGGCCGGTTTGTTGTTGACCAGGGGGTCGGCTGGCTTTGTCTATCGTGGTGTGTGGTGCAAGCTCTTGTAAGGGCGCAGCAGGGTGCAGCTTGCCAGCAAGTCCAGCCATGAGCTTGTTCTTCTGGAAGAGGACATGCTGTAGGGGACGTGTGCATAAAGCTGTGTGCTCGGAAGCGGTGGCGGCAGTGCGCTGCGGGACCCAGCGGAAGAGGAAGGAAGGGGATTTTGCGGAGCAGCGCAGAAGCTCCTCCCGAAGGAGAACTGTGCCTGGGGTCACACCCCACCCACAAGAGCCATGTTGTCCGACTGCGCCCCCGCGCGCTCTTGCTGGCTGCAGGAGCAAAAGAGGAAGTGTGCCTAGGGCCTCACACAAAGCGTGTGCAGCTGTGTTTGTCCAACGGCGCTGCTGCTGTCTCCCGCTGGCTGCAGGAGCAGAAGAAGAAGGAGCTGGAAGAGCTTGAGAAGACCCTGGCAGAGCTGGGGCTGGAGCCCTCCGCTGCCGCTGCCACGGTTGCGGCAACCGCCGGCGCCCCGGCAGAAGGCGCTGAGGGCGCCGCCGCCGCTGCTGCCGCCGAGTCAGCGTCTGCCAAGGCCGCCAAGCGCAAGCAGAAGAAGAAGAAGGGCGGGAACGGTGTTGACGAAGCGGGCAACGGGGAGGGGCCTGGGCCGGCGGAGGAAGCGCAGGTTCGTTAGTGATGGGTGTGCGGGTGGGGATGGAAGTTGAAAGGGTTAGTCTCGGGCGGCAGTGGGGCTAGGCTGGTGTCCTTTTGCGTGCCTAGCGCTCGGGTGCAGGTTTTGAGGGTTACACTGAGGCTTTGCTTGATGGGGCGGGGAGGAGGAAGAGGGTCCGGGAGGACAGCCAGCGGAGTCCACCTTCAGCACTCCGTGCTTTCAGCAGCAACTCCTAGCGCTGTCTTGGTTGGCCCCATTTGTGGGGGCTCACGGCCGCATGGCCAGGTGGCGGTACGCTGTTGGACTAGTCTCCTAGCAGCAGCTCCCTCGGGTGCAGGAGGCTGGCGAGCAATCGGGCGAAGTTTACTTTTACTTCTTGCGCGCTTTCCAGCAGCAATTCCCTCGGCTGCAGGAGGCGGGCGAGCAGTCGGGCGATGGTGATGGCGAGGGCGAGGGCAGCGACACCGTGAACGTGGCTGCGCTCAAAGCCAAGAAGGCTGCTGCTGCCAAGAAAAAGGCGGCGGCCGGGAAGCGTGAGTAATATTCATAGTTGTTTCAGAAGGATGGCGTTTGGGGAGCCGGCCACACCAGTCGCTGCGGTCGTAGTGTGTACTGCAGACTTAGACTCTGTACTGAAGACTTGGGACCAGGTGGCCCAGGAGTGGATGTTGTGCGACGGCAGCCTGCTCGTTATTTGTGGCCTTGAGCAAGCTGAGCCGGCCTTGGCGCCCCTTTTTGTCACAATATTTGGTCAGACTACTGGCCCTTAGGTTAGAGGCATCCCTCCATGATGTGAGGTGTGAGTTGTGTCGGTCGAGGTGTTGTGGCTCGAAACCTAACGCCCAGTTGCTCACCAACGCCATGGCCTCTTGTTGCCTGCTGTTGGTGCAGTGTCTGCTGCCGCCGCCGCTGCCGCTGCGGAGGCAGCCAAGAAGAGGAAGGCAGCAGCCAAGAAGGACACCAGTCACTATAACCAGATGCCCACGCGCTAACATGGATGACGTCACCGCAATGGCTGTAGCAGAGTGGCTACTGGCAGCGAACACCTTGGCCCACCAAAGGCAGCACTGTCTAGCATGTGGCAGGCTTGCTTCTTCTGCGTGGAGAGGCCCTTGGTGCCCTGGGCAGTTAAGTGCCTTGAGAGGTTAGAGCGGTGCTTGAGCTTGTTGTCCTGCATTTTACTTGCTTGTGGCGTGGAGCCCACCGGTACCAGCTGGCTTGAGTGTTGCTCGACAGCTGGCAGGGCGTGCGTAGTTCCTGTAGCGCAGCTTGCCTGTGTCCCAGGGCGTAGGTGCGGGACAGCGCAGCGTGAGAGGCCACTGTGGCAGCCCAGCTGCTGGCACGCGTAAGTGCATGCCCGCGCAGGCGTTTGTTTCTTCAGATGTTTAGTGCTGCATTGTGGCTGGGTTGTGATTGAGTCATCTAGACTAGCAGGACAGGCTCCCCGTTAGGGAGGTATTGTGCTTGGGCTCGAGGGTACGCCAGCTTAGTTGTGGGCCGGGAGTGCCACTGTGTGTGTAGGTAGCCAGAGAGGCGCCGAGGACTTGCCTGCTTCAGGTTTACGTGAGCATGGCGCGGCAGGGCCACTTTCGGCTGCGAGGTGTAAACATGCATATCGTGCATGTATTGCGCTAGTGTCGGCCAAGCAGCAGCCTCTCCGCCCAGCCAGGTCTGCCCCTGACGAAAGCTATGCTGCGCAGTCTTATGCTTGTCAAATTTGCGATGGCCTTTGTTTAAGTTGCATGTACCGGCCCAGAGGTCTGGTGAGCAAGCAACATCAGGCCCTGCAGCACTGTCAGCTCGATGTCAGACTGCTGCGCTGCTCTGCCGGTTGCAGTCCTTTCAGTACTGCAACGAAGGTTGCCACAGCTGGATGGCAAGCACTTACTATTGTGCCGATAGACCTAGATGGACGCGTGGTGCGACTAGGGCTACTGTGCTCTGTATTAGTGGTGGTACTGGGTGCATCAGGCAGCCAGGTGCCCTGCATGAGGAGGGTTGTTAAGGCTGGGGAGTTGGAGACGGGCGACTGTGGAGAATCACAGTCGAAGAACTGCCTTGCTGCTGAGGCTGGCCCTACATGATACCAGTCGTTCAAGTGTCTTAGGCTTTGCATCAGTCTGTGCCCTTCAGCCACCGAGTAGCCCAACTGCTACATATGGCGTGTCGCCTCT
The DNA here is from genome assembly GCA_001598975.1 of Parachlorella kessleri. Taxonomy (NCBI): domain Eukaryota; kingdom Viridiplantae; phylum Chlorophyta; class Trebouxiophyceae; order Chlorellales; family Chlorellaceae; genus Parachlorella; species Parachlorella kessleri. The sequence goes on along the minus strand of BBXU01000611.1, from coordinate 45,189 downwards.
AAGGGGTGCCCAATCACGTCTGGCAGATGCAGATGTAGACCCCAGTGAGCACCCTTGAGGACACGAAGGTACAAGAGCGGTCATAGTCGCAGGCACGCAACGTACTTCTCCATGTATGCTAATTCGAGCTCTTACACAAGCTTGGTTTACCTTGCCAGCAATGCAGCGCCACGTACACCACCAGGTGTGTTCAGACATTGATCCACCTTGACAAGTAGTTACAGCAGAATTGATTTAGGAAGCATTTTCCAAGAGAGACGTGCTGCGAATGCTGCAATGAATGCTGGGCCTGCGGTGGGTGCAAGTTTGGTAAGGGCCTAGGTCACAGCTGCGCCTTAATCCTGATTGGTTGCTGCTTGTCTGCAATGTGGTGCGTCCCGTGCGCAGCCTAGTGTGCGGGGCTTGGCCGCTTGGGGATCTAAACTCTCAACGGATCGTTGCTCCGGGGATGGAAGCACTGCCCGCAGGGGCGGCCCTGCTTGACAAGGTTGGTTGCCTTGTAGACATTGAACGTTCCACCAAGACTCTTGCCGTTGGCCCCAGTAACGTCCTTGAGTGCCCACGCTAGTGCAGGAGAACTATGGCGCACCTGCGGCTACAGATAGGGCAAAAAGCATAGGAAAGCGGCCGTTAGATGCTGGCAGCGGCGATGCAGTCCAGAAACTGGCCCGCAAGAGTGCGCTGCAGCCTATCAACCCCAACAGCGCAAATGCAGCACCGCAGCCAGGCAGCATGGGCCCCCCTCCGCCCAGGAAAACTCCCACAGCTGTAAGGCCTGCTGCCCTGGCACAGCCACAGGCACTATCCACTCAGATTGAAGCAGCAGGCGAGGGAAGGGCTGTGGTTGTACAGCGGCCCAGCAGCGGCAGCGCTGTAGCGGTTGCAAGGGCTGTGCGGCGCTGGCAACTGACTGACTTCGATATTGGCAAGCCGCTGGGGCGTGGCAAGTTTGGTAACGTCTACCTGGCCAGGGAGCGCCAGAGCAAGTACATAGTAGCCTTGAAGGTGCGACGAGAATGGCAAGCCTGTCTGTGAGCCTCTGATCATTATCCTTGTCCAACCCCCATCGCAGCATTCTGTGCAACCTTGGAGTGCTGGCGCGGTGGTGTTACCCACCCTATAGTGACCACCGAGCCTTGGGCATGAAGTTGAAGCTTGGCCTTCCACCTCCCTGCAGGTTCTATTCAAGAACCAGCTGCAGCAGTCCAACGTAGAGCACCAGTTGCGGCGGGAGATTGAGATCCAGTCACACCTGCGGCACCCTAACATTCTACGACTCTATGGATACTTCTATGACGAGGTTTGTGCATGTGTCGGCAAGGAGACACAAGGCAATAGTTGACAACCTGAATTAGTGACACACGTCACTTCGCCCCATAGACCTACTCCAGCGCAAAGTTGGTTGCTGTGAGCTTCAGGGAGGGGCATTGTTACCTTTGTGGGCGGCTTGTTCTAGACTCCTGTGGAGCGCCAAGCTACGCCTGGTATTGCTCCACGCAGACACGCGTGTATCTTATCTTGGAGTATGCCGCCAAGGGGGAGCTGTACAAGGAGCTGCAGCGGGTCGGCCACTTCGACGAGAAGCGCACCGCAACGTGAGCTGGGGTGTGACTGGGTGCTGCCAATCGCCACTAGACTTGTTCGAAAAGAATTGAGGTGTGAGGTATTATTGGCGCACAGGGAGCGGGAGCACAGGCACTCATGACACGCCCTCAGCGACTTGTCTAAGGTCAGCAATAGTTGTCAGAACCGAAGGGACGTGTGCTGCCCAGTGTGGGTCCCAGGCTAATGGGTATCAATTACCACAACTTCTCCTCCCTGGCCCAACTGCAGGTACATCGCCTCCCTGGCCAAGGCGCTGAAATACTGCCACTCCAAGCATGTTATCCACCGTGACATCAAGCCCGAGAATCTGCTGCTGGGCCTGAATGGGGAGCTCAAGATAGCCGACTTTGGCTGGTGAGTGTATGGTGGTTTGACACTTTTGTGTGCTTGTGGAGGTTGGGTGCATGTGCCCTGGATTGGGGCCTCAAGGTGGGGACGCTTTGCCTCTTGTTTCAAGGCGGAGCACGAATTGTAAGCATATTGCAGGTTAGCCTGGCGGCCCAATGCATTACTGAGCCTTGCCACAGTGCACTGCAGTGTTCAACCCAACTCTGGCCTGATAAGGGGCACTAAAAAACCTCACGCTTGAAGCCCACGTTTACCTGCAGGTCGGTGCACGCGCCCAACAGCCGGCGCAAGACACTGTGCGGCACGCTGGACTACCTGGCGCCGGAGATGGTGGAGGGAGCCTTCCATGATGCCAATGTGGATGTGTGGTCGCTGGGCGTGCTGTGCTATGAGTTCCTCCATGGCCAGGTGGGCTGTGCGCACGTGATGGACAACTTGAGCTGTATTGAACGGTTGTATTAAATAAAGCCAGTACGATAAACAATTCATTTGGCAGGTTCTCCAGCCACCAGCTAGTGTGCATCGTGCCTGACTGCATATGTCAGCTTTGCCGCATAGGTGGATCGCTCGGAGGCATGGCTGTAAAGGACGGCACTGATGCAGCTGTCAATTGCCATAGTGAGTGTCTGCCCCCTGCAGCCGCCCTTTGAAGCCGCTGGGCATTCCGAGACGTACAAGCGCATCCTCAAGGTGGATTTGCGCTTCCCGGCCAGCCCCGTCACCTCGGAGGGAGCTAAGGACCTCATCCGCAAGGTGTGCAGCAGGGGGTGTGGGTGTTGGATATGTGCGGGGCGATGTTGGGTGATGCTCAGGCTTGCCCGGAGTTGATAGCCATGTGGATTGAGGGCAGGTTGCCGGCCCCGGAATGGCATCAGCTCTGGCACTGGCAGCATGGCCCCTGTGCCGCAGAGGACAGGCCAAATCTCGATGCTGTTAGGCTCCGGTATATGTATGCGTGGGCCTCAATACCCTTAATAGAACTCTTTCGTACTCCGTTGACCTTGCTCCTCTCTTGCTGTGCAGCTGCTGTGCAAAGTGCCCCAGCAGCGCCTGCAGCTGGACCAGGTGCTGAAGCACCCCTGGATTCTCGCCAACGCGGACCCTGCGATCCTAGCTAGGCCAACATGAGCCCACAAATCAGTCGACACTGGGCCATGCTATAGGGGAAATCCGTGGAGGGGACCACAAGCAGCAGAGTTTCCTAGGGCACAGCTTCGTAAATAGGGAGGCACATTAGGTGGTGCAACACAAACTGCGGTTCTGCAGTGCCGTATTGCCAGCTTTTTAGCTGCGCACGGCTGCCGTTGACCATTAGGCAGCACCGATGGCATGTTTTAGTAAGTGTGGCAGGTAGTGCAAAAGGTAGTGAGAGGTGAGCTGGACTGACAGGGCTGGAAGCAGATGTGCCTGAGTCTTGCCTGAGTTCTGATCCAGTAGTCCTCTCCCCGAGATACGCTAAGGCCACTGGTAGACGTTTCTTGGTATCTGTACCAGTTGCATCCTCCTGCCAGGTTGGCCAGCTTCCCAGTTTGCTATGATGGCGGCAGCAGTGCTGACCACCAGTCGTTATGTACACCTAGGTAAGGATGATCAGAAAAGGACACCGCAGGCCTTCAGCATCACATTGTTGTGACTCTTCTGTGTGACTCTAGGGCTGCACCTGGTGTGCAATTCAACCCAGCACATTATTGCTTCTCGCTGCACAAGCGGGCCAATTTGCGAGCTCGACCTTCCAAACCTCCAAATGTAATCAAACTTGGAACATGTAGCTGGTATGACTTGCAGCACGTGGGTAGAGCTCGTTAACCATGCACAGACGTGATTGAGCTGTCCATGGGATTTGTTCAAGCCAGGGCTCCGAGTTGACCAGGTAGGATGGCCAATAGCGGCCAATGAATAGGCAAAGATAGCAACAGCGCATGCCACGCCCTTACCCAAGGGTGCATGCGAGGGTGCAAGGTATACATATAGATAGATACAAGGTCGTGTGGTCTCCCGGCCACACCAAACCGCACCACCTGAAACGGCAGCAGGCCTAATCAAGCGAGAGGGAGTTTACTGTACTGCAGTGTTATTGCTTTGCTGGGGCAGCATGCCAGCAGCGTACCCTGACGCAGCGGCAGCCATGGCCTGCATGTGCTGCTCATGCTGCGCTGGGTCATGCTGCTGCCCTGCTGATTGTGAGTCCAGCAATGCCGCGTCATGCTCCTGCGCTGCTGTTCCCGCTGCATCCATGTCGTGCATGCTAGGGTCATGGTGCGCAATGCCCTGCTGCGCTGCCAGCTGCTGTTGTAGCTGTGCTAGGTGCTCTGGCAATACCACCTACACAGGAATAGATACACTGTGACGACGCTGGAAGCAGTAGCAACACAGCAGTCGCGGCCACGGCATGGCACGCTGATCGCAAGGAGCTAAGGCGCAGGCATTCGTAGGCAACAGCACAGACCTCCCTCCCGCCACTCCGCTTCCAACCCTGCTGTACATGCACCCTGCTTCCCCCGGGTCCATGCCAGGACAGCAAGGCCCAGGGCACTCACTTGCGCGGCCTGCAGCTGCTCTACAGTGAAGCCCAGGTGCTGCTGGGCCTCCTGTAGCTGCATGAGCTGGTGCAGCTCAGGAGAGAGCATCGGCATAGCATGGCCAGCTAGGTGGGCGCCGCCATCGTCCTGCGGGGAATGCGGGGCAGCAAGGGTGTTCAACAAAGTTATGTGCTGTGTGGGTGGGTGGTGTGAGTGGGTGTGGGCAGCCTGTCCAGCTGCTAGATTGCCCCTACTAAGTGGGCCCTGCGAAGCCAACTAAGCCTTCTGGTTCTACAACACCCATTCCAATCTACACGCCATCAGCAAACCTCCGTAGTGGAGCTGAAGCCGGGCAGCCGTTAAGTGCAGGCTATTCCTGGTTGTGGCTGGGGAAGTCGACTCGACCATCCCATGCCCGGAGGGAAGCATTAGGCACAGAAACCCTGAAATGCCAACCCTGCCCCACACGACTTCACAACACCACATGCCCACATGCGAGGCGGAGGGGCCCTCCCCATCCGCAACGCAACCCAAAACCTGCACCCCGGCTCTTCAAGACTAGTCCAGTCTAGTCTTACAGCTTTCCACCACCCTTGCGGGTCAGTTACGATCTTGCCACACCTAGGAATGAAATCTCAACCAGGCTGCTACTAGGCAGGCAGTCGCTACCGTTTGCTGCAGGCTGCACCATCGGATCCCCACCACAATGGAATGACCTTGGGTCTTGAAATCACAGCTAGGGAGACTGCCAATGGTTGGATGCAACACAACAACACCTTTCGTACCTGCTGCTGTTGCTGGTGGTGGTTAGCAGACATTGCCCCCGCCGCTGCTGCTGCTGCTGCCGCTGCCTCGGCACCTGCTACAGGACGGTCGTGTAACAACTTAAACGCCACTTGTCTCACAGTAGCAAGTGTAGTGTCCAGGATGGCGGCCCAGCAACGCATCATGTTATATTGATCCCTGTTGCCCTAACGCCCTGACAGGCTAACTTGCCACTGCCGATCACGTCACTACCTCAGCCATGACTCCCTGCCGCAATGAGCATGTGCAATGAACCCAACAAACCCTGCGCCTGGCAAGTGCTGCCAGCAGGAGTGGCAGTGCCCCAGCATGACTCATCCCCTTCTACGTCCTGCGTACCCACGCCCAGCAGGTGCTCCATGCTGAGCCCGGCAACTGCTGCCACTGTCAGTGCTACTGCCAGAATATGACTCAGAATTTTACTCATCCTTCCTTACCTGAGCCCAGAAGGTGCTCCATGCTGAGCCCCGGCGCCCCCGCCGGCAGGTGCTGTAACTGCTCATGCAACAACCCCAGGTGGTGCTCTCCCGCCGCCGCAAGCGCAGCATGCTGTGCGTGCCCCGCTGAGGCGCCTGCGCCGCCGCCCATGCCCACTGCTGCCGCCGCCGCTGCGGCTGCTGCTGCTGCTCCTGCCATGTCCATCGGGGCGCCGACTGCGGCGGCGGCGGCAACGCTGGTTGCCATGTCTGGCGACGGTTCATGGCCGCCGGGTGCTGGAGGAGACAAGGAAGAGCGGGGTCCCCGCTGCCGGCTTCTATCGCTCTGCAGCAGCCACACAGGCGGGGCACAGAGGTTGCTCGGGCGGCCATTCGCAGGCTTGAGAGCAGCTGGAGATCCCCTATAGTGTGCAGATGATCACCCCAGCACACCCAACTCCATGCATGGAGCAGCAGGTGGCAAAACGCAGCTGCATGGAAGCATCCTAAACCCCTACCAACTGCCGGTACAGCACCCTGTTCCCCAAAATCTTGCCGGTGGCACCTGTCGGCCAACCGCACATGCCTGACGACATCACGACAGACCAGAAAAAGGCGCTCACCATCCATGCCACCCAGAATCTGCCCCAACCACCCACCTGCGCCCCTCCAGTATTGACTGCAGGGTCCAGCCTCCAGATGGTTTCATGCTTGTGCTTGCGCCCCGTGTTGATGAAGATGTTGTCGGCGCTGAGCACCTTCCGCACCTGGATCTTCCACCTGCATCCGATGTGCATCCGACACCGATTCCACGATCCTCCAACACGTAAAGGACAGGAAGACCATGGGGCAAATGGTGACTCCTTGGGCCAACAACCCTCCCCCGGCACGGTACACCAACTTGTGCAGCAGCATGCTTGGCTATGCAAAGCCGTCCGTCCGCTGCGTAAGAATGGCACAGGTGAGGACACGGGACACGGCCACAGCAGCCCAAGCCTGGAGGAGCTGGCTGCATCAAGTTGTTGCCAGCATCCAGGCAGGCAATTGCGTCCAGTGGGATCAGCATTACAGCAGGGAAGGCAAACACAAGTGATGCGTGTGAGCATCACGACAAGGCTTTGCAGCCAGTGCCAGCAGCGGCGAGCAGGTGTGGAGGGTGGGCCCAGCAGGTGGGCTTACCGTGGCACATGCTTCGTGCCTGGCATGATGCGCGTGTCCAGCTGGTCTACAAACTGGGGCGAGCTCTCGATCCTGGCAAAGATCTGCAGGCAGGCAGGCAGGCAGGCAGGACATCTCGCCCTCGATGCAGAGATCCCATATTATTAATTCTTTTCTTGATTAAGAGAATTAATCAAGAATAGCTTCATTGTTTTTTAAAGATTTTAAAAAACATGCTATTGCTTAGAATGAACCAAGCCCAAGCCAGAAACCTCAGCAGCATAGCGCTCACCACCTGTCTTGCAGCAGTCTGAGGTCCGCAGTACAAACGCTGCCAGCCCTTCCAACCAGCACGCCCCCTGCTGAAACCTGTTCCTAGAACTAGGGGAATGAATGGGTGGGACACCTGGCCCTACCTCCAGCGCTGTCCCCTCCATGTTGTCCATCCCTGACAGTGCGGTGACTATCATCCACCGGTAGGGCACATTCTTGCGGTGGTGCTGCCGCTTGCCTGCAGCAAAGACAAGCCCCAGAGCCGAAGTGCATCAGCCACATCAGCAACGTCCCCCCCTACCTCTCTTTAGTTCGCAATGCCTGCTACCATTGATAAAGACACCAATCAGCCAGGTAACACCGAGCACACACAGGTTCCGGACAACACTGCTGCCTCAAGCTCTCTGCAAGAGGTTACCAAAAGGCGGCAACCTCTACCGCACGCAGAGCCTGCAAAGCGATATACAAGGTGTGTTGTCACCTGAAGGAGCGGAAAAATCTCTGACTGACCCCCCCGGCACAGCCTGGCTTGACTTGCACATCATTATCTCTGGCACATAGGAGTCGGACACACACAGCGGCAGGTCACTCACTTTTTTCGCCTGGCGCCGGCGGAGGGAAGCCGGGCTGGCCTGCCAGCTGGTGGTGGTGGGGAGCTAGCCCCAGGGAGGCTGCCGCTGCCAGCTGCTGCGCCTGTGCACATACAACACCAGCAACGTAAAGCTCGGCAACCAGCACTTACCACTCAAATTTGAGCGCAGACAACATAAACAGTGCAACGCTGAGGGCACACAACACCAACAGTGCAATGCTGAGCGCCCACAGCACCAATAACGCAAAGCTGAGCGCACACAGCACCAACAATGCAAAGCTCTGACGCACGTGCTGCCGTAAGGCACACGTACTGCCAGGAAACGTACGGCCAGGGCCAGAGTGCCACATATGCTGGCTTCGGGCAATTGTGGGGCCTGCCTGAACAGCACGAAGCGGCACGCCATAGCAACAGACAGCCCCCTACCCTGCCGCTGCCAACCCATACCACCGTCCGTCCATCTCAGGGCCCGCCCCACCTGCGCCTGTGCTGCCAGCTGCTGCTGCTCCAGCAGGTGGCGGTACTTTCTCTTTACGGTGGCGATGGACGTCTTGAAGTAGGATGCCACGGCCTGCATGGGACACCTGGTACAGCCAGTGAGAAACTACATCATGCAAGATTCACAGCAGCAGTATAGCGCACGACTGATAGTACCAAGGCACCGTCAGCAACGAGCGAGCTGTCCCCTTCCCAACGAAACTCCTACATGACGCTGGCAGCAGGCGGCGGTGCTCGTGTGAGAGCGGCAGGCATAAAGGCACAGAACGCCGGCCACATCCACCTCAGACACCCAGTGCCAGCCGGCCTTCCACACCCACCAGCAGCCCATGCCAGGTGTCATAGGCTGAATCCCTCGTGTACGCATATATGCATGTACAGATGCATGTCGGCTCCTCCATGGTGTCCATACAGCAGCCCTCCCCACCCACCCCTACTGTTCCATGCCAACTTAGACCCACACACCCACACCCCAGCGCCCATCAAAGCAAGGTCCCTGCCTCCCCTGCCCGGCAACTCCCCGCATCTCTTCTGACATCGCCCTTGCATCCCGTCCGAACCTTCCTCAGGACCTTCCTTAGGGCCCGAGCCAGTCGAGAGGCACCCGAGAAAGACGAGGAGGCACAACACCAAACGAACCCACCCACCTCCCAGTCCAGGTCGTCCTGCCCCATCTTCTCGCGCATGTAGGCGGGGTCCTGCGTGAAGCGCAGCAGCTCCGCAGCCTCCGCCTCCGTCCAGTTCTTCCGCTCGGCACGCTGCTTGCCGCCGCCCGCCGCGGCGGCGGTTGTGGCGCTGGTGGTCGTGGCGGCGCCGCCGGAGCTGGTGGAGCCTGCAGTGAACGAAGAAAAACATAAAAGGACAAGAGAATGAGGGCATGTTCTTTGGTTATCACAGGAGTGTTACAACGTGATGTGTAAACAAGATGCGGAGCAGCCAGAAGGGGGGGGGCGCCGTGCGCCTCCTCACTTGGCAGGAATTGACGAAAAATAAAGCCTAGCCGATGTCCTCCTCCACCCTTCCTGGTGGCTTCCAGGGGACCCCCTACACCCCCCCACACACATACTGCAGAGGTGCCCCCTGGCCAATCCTGCCAACAGCAGCATCCCCTGCCCGTGCCACTTGCTACACCTGCTATGTATACCGCACCATTCGGGCCTCCAGCGCCCCCTGCTGCTCCACTGGAACGTGACCCCGCCCGTCCCCCGCCGCCAACAGGTAGGCACCCAGGAGCACTTAAGAGCACTCGAACACTCACACAAACCTACAGCCCCAAGCACCCCCAGGCGTACGTGTTGGACCGGCTCACCCGGGCCCGCTGCGCCTCTGCCGGGCTGCTGCTGCGCCTGCTGCGCCCCCGCCTGCTGCGCCTGCGCCGCCTGCTGCTGCTTGCTCAGCATCCAGTACTTCTTGCGCAGCGCGTTCTGGGAGCGGTTGAAGTGCTGCTCCAGCAGCGTCCAGTCCAGGTCCTCCGTGCCCAGCCGCTGCTTGCAGTATTCGCGGTTGTTGACCAGCTCCAGCAGCTCCTGCAGCCTTGCTTCAGTATCAATTAGGTTACCCACTTGCTGAACATCTGTCAAAAAATTATTATAAATATTATGTCGCCGCGGTTGTCGACCAGCTCCAGCAGCTCCTGCAGCTTCATAGAGCGCACAAGGCATGGGGGTGAGAGAATTGCTGGGGTATCTCATCCTACCTCACAGCACTTGCCTTCTCATGCTCCTCGTCCCACCAGTTTTTGTTCTGCGCACGACTTGGCCCTTGCCAGCCCCTCCAAGCCCCTTTCCAACACACCTGCTGGCCCCTTCCCAGCCCTTGCCTTCTCGTGCCCTCGTCCCACCAGTTCGTATACTGCGCACGGGTGGGCCCTTGCCACCCCTCCAAGCCCCTTTCCACAAACAAAACACCTGCTGGCCCCTTCCCAGCACTTGCCTTCTCATGCTCCTCGTCCCACCAGTTCTTGTACTGCATGGAGGGGTCTGCCAGCCCCTCAGCCCCGCCCTGGCCCCCCAGCTGGCCCAGGGGAAAGCCACCCCCCGGACCCGCCACTAAGCTCAGCCCTGCAGACACGCCCGTGCAGGTTTGCGGTTGGCTTCATGTGGAGAAGTAGAGGAGCCAGGTAGTGCGGGGAATAGGCTAGGGATATGTTGCCTCTTTCCCCTGTCTGACTGCTGAACCTAGATGCAATCATAAGAACGATACGTGGTGCTAGATGATTCAGCGGGCGCCACAGAGCATCAGCCCTTGTACAGGAGGGCGAGTAGCGTGTAGGAGGGCCATCAAGGCAGCAGGTCAGTACTGACCAGGCTTGAAATGCATTGTGTTGAAATGGCATCTCGAGAAAAACGCTTAAAAACTCCACAGCAGCACCAGATCACCCCAACGAGGCATTGGGGGCACTGGAGCGGTGCTCCACCACCAAGGCCCACCCACCATTGCCGGCACCCAGCATCTGCAGCGCCTCCGGCGTCAGCCCTTCCAGCATGGACAGGGGTATGGTCACAGCCGCCCCCGCGGCAGTCGCAGCCGCAATCGCCGCGGGGTCAAACGCCAGCTGTGGCATCTCAGCCGCCCCCAGGATGGGCAGCGCCACCGTCATGGCGTGCTGGCCCTGCTGCTGCTGCTGCGCCTGCTGGGCCGCGGCGTGCTCTGCCAGCGCCTGCTGCGCGTCCAGCCCTGCTGCCGCGGCTGCGGCGGCCACTTGCTGAGCGGTGGGGCCCTGCTGCTGCTCGGAATGACCTTCCGTAGGCGTCACCTGATAGTGGAGCTCCACCGCTGGATGGCCATACTGCTGCTGCTGCTGCTCCAAACCCAGTTGCTGCACAAAATATGGGGAGAAAGCAGTGCTTCAAAGGCCATGAGTCTTACTGCATAACACCGGGGCCTGGAACACTTACAGAACAGCAACGGTTTCCAGGCCTGAACAGGCGGCAGCCGGAAAATTGCCAGCAGCCATGCCAAATAGCCAGCACTACCAAGCCAATAGGCTGGCACATACCAGAAGGCCCCAGTGAATAGTGACGAGCAGTACAGCCGTCAACTCGCACCTGGTCATGCTGCTGCTGCATCTGCGCCATCAGCTGCTGCTGCACCAGCATGACGTCATGCATGTCATGACCCATATCATGCTGCTCCTGATGCTGCCGATCGTGCTCAGCCGCGTGCTGCTGCCGCTGCAATTGCCCTGCCTCCTCCCCATGCTGCTGCATGTGGTGCTGTGGGAGGTGGCTTTCATGCAGTCCACCATCTGACGCCGTCTCTGCCGCGTACTCTTGAGCGCCATGGTGGCCAACAAGCTCCCCTGCCTGCTGCTGCGCCTGCTGCAAGGCCAGCGCTAGCGCCCCGTCAGACAGCTGTTGTGGGCTTTGCCCCTGCTCCCCCTCCTCAGTTCCTTGCAGCCGACGGCGCTTCGCCCGAGGTCCATCCGCATACGCTGCTGCTGATGCCTCTGCAGCACGAGCGAGCTGTGCAGTTAGGTCACAATTATTGCCATCATAGTGTAGTGTGGGTTGCCTCAGGGAAGGCCAGAATCTCCTCTGCTCCCTCCGAGCGTTTAAAAGTTCCCTATTTATTAACCCTAAAACAGACCACTGTGTCACCCCCCAGTGCAGTAGGACAGACCAGAACCAGAAATGCGGGGGCACAGATACTCGGAAGATGACAGGGGTCCATCCACTCTCGGCCTTATTGCTACTTAACAAAGCCCCGGGCCGAGGTTGCAGGCTTTCCCATGTGCAACCTGGGTGAGGTTAAGAATGTAGGAAGAGCTGTGCCCTGATACACGGCTCCACCAGACTGAGGTTCACTCCAGTGCAGGTTGCAGTGCAAGTCCCTTACAGGCTTGAGAGCATGCTTAGTCCCAACCCCTGTCTTGCAACCCACCATGGACACTGCCCGCCTCGTCATGGTAACTTTCCCCCGCCCCTGGTGGGTCGCTGCCTTTGCCTTCGACGGCGTTGACGAAGGATGGGAGCGTACTCATGTCCTGGAGCGCTGCCTGACCGGGAAGGCCGTCCTTCAAGCAGTAAGCTGCCTGATCCGTCAGTCCAAGGTTGGATGCCTGCTGCAGATGCTGCGGAATGTGGGATGCCTGGGGAGCTTGGCCGGCACTGTTGAGAGTTGCCCTTGGTTGGGAAAACGGCAGGGCAGCCTTCGCCACCCAGCAGGGCCACCTGGCAAGGTGCACGACACAAAGGCAGGTTCGTATAACCAGGAAGAAAGAAAGAGAGGTGAAGAAAGCAGCTCCGTCGGCCACAGGGCTGGAAACCCCAACATCAAACCCCCTCTGGATTTATAGCACTCAGGACATCGCAATGCATTGCAAGGCGACTAGGTCTGAGTATAAAGCTAGGGACAATCTTTTGTGAGGTACTGCTGGGTTGCATGGCACTTTACGGGGTAGTCCATGCATGTGTTTGTGTGAAAGCGCTGACCTGCTGCCCAAGACCTAGGAGGACTAGTAGTTGAACCAGTTCGATGGATAGAGAGAACCTCAGCAGCTGTGCCGCCCCTTGGTAGCCTGCACAAGCCAACCTGTCCAGTTTCGAGTGTCCCTGCCAGGGGAATTTCCCAGTTGAACTGGTTTGTGGAGTACCATTTGTGACCCTCCTATGTATTGACAATGGTTGGTTAGAGTCTCTGGAGACGCTGCCCGGCCAAGCAAGCAAGTGCCTCTTACCCAGCCCTTCCTGGTCCATACCAGCCCGTTGAGGAACCTCACGCTTGAAAGTGGCCCGGCTTGGGCCCTGGAGGGGGCTCTGCCAGTAACACAGCCGCAGACTATGGGTGCTCAGCATGCAATTGTTGCTTGGGGGAGGGGCTATGGTGTGAGACTGCCATTGCCTATGCACCATGCATCTGTGGGAGGAGCTGCAAAGCTGCCACAAAAACACGACCATGCAGATGACCAAATACATAAAGGCCAAGTGGCAAAAGCAAGGCACTTGGATGTCAGCCTGCGTTTGTGAGGGAAGGGGCCAAAGGGCTTTGATGACATACTCACAAGGGGACACTAAGCAGAGAACGGGCAAACCCACCTGAACAGCTGACCTAACTGGGCGCCCTGACTCTAACACGGTATCCTAGCATTGCCTGCTCTAACTCTATGCCCCAGAGCATAAACTGCATCAAGGCAATACAGTTCACGCTATCCCTCCTCATTTTGCACTGCCTGCCACATCGACAGCGAAGCTCCAGACCTTCTAAACTTCGCGCTTGACAGCCAAGCCGCACCTGAGGACGATGTCACGGAGACAGCAATGCCCAGACAGGCCATCAATTTCTCAGCTACAGCCGGCGCGCCTGCCACAGCTGGGTGGCTGCCCTGTGTAGGAATGTGTGCCTCTGGGCAAGCCAGTGTAGGTCCTTGTGATAGCCACCACCAACACACCCAGCCACGGGCACGCCATGGCCCAGGCAGGTGTCCAGCACCTGCAAGCAGTGGCAAGCACCAGTCAGCTGCGTGGCAGTGGCTGCCATCTTAACAACAGCTCGTAAATGCTTTGGGACTGTGAAACCGCGCCTGAAATCCACGGTCTCGAAATGGGCACTGCTCCAAGCGCTCAGGGCATCGCTGGTAGAGAGCAACACACACCAGCGCAAATACAGTATTTGTGATTTCTCCCTGTGTCAGCTTTTACACCTGCACGAGAACCGCTTCAAGCCCACTAGCGAGAAAGCCCACTTCGCAGCCTTGGGCAGCCTGCCACACCCATACCGTCCCCTGCACGGCCCCTTCCTAAGCCAGGTCCACTCTCCCTCTTGCCCACAGCTCGCACTGTCTGTCACCACCACAAGCAGTCAAGAAACACCCAAGCCACCACAATCTTCACCCACCAGCACCAGCACCCTCAACAAAAAGACCAGGATTCTGCCACCTTCACCCACCAGCAGCTCCCTCCGCTGCAGGCCCTCATCAGTCAAGGCCAGCCTGCCTAGCTCGTCATCCTCATGTGGGTCCACCCCAGCATCATACAGCACCAGGTCCGGCCTGAAGCTTTGCAAGATTCCTGGGAGAACCTCGCTGAGTGTCCTGCGTGCAGCAAGGCACTGGCCGATGCAACTAGCTGCTGCAACATGAGTAGTAGCAGGCAAGCCCACTGGCGGCGGCAGGGCTTACATGTTGGGCAGGTCACCATTGACAGCTTTGATAGCGAAACACTTGGCGCCTGCACTATAACTTGCCCTTATGCAGGCCCATCTGGTAGGTAACTGCGCTGGTCTTTAGATGTAGTCATGTGAGAGACATATGACATGTGAGTGACACATGAATTTCCTCAACGGAGCCCACATGGCCCATGGTTTGCGCCGCCGCCGGCTCCTGACAGCCGTATGCCCGGGTAGCTTGGAAGCTCGAGAAAAGGGTTGCTCCTGGCACAAGGGCCGGGTGGAGGCATAGGCAACGCTTACCTACCTTTGTCTTCTCATTATGTCCGTTTTGGTCAGCACAATCGCATCTACGGCGCATCCTGTGGTGCTGCCGTGGCAAGAGAATCGATTGATTGATCACCTACCCTAGGCAATGGAAAACGGTGTATTGATGTAGTGATCACCCACCCTAGGTACTCCGCATCCCCAGTGCCGTCAGGGAGCCCCACATCCAGGTGGCTTCGCTGTTTCCTAGACGGAAAGTTGCGCTCAGCGTGCACGCTGAGGGTGAAGACATCGCTGCGCCCCTGGAAGATGGCGGCGGTGCCGTCCCCCTGCAGGGTGGCGAGGGGAGCGAGGGACACACATGAAAATTGGCCACTGCCCCTTCCTTGTTGCCATAGCATGAGGGGGAGGGCAGGCTGCCTATGTGTAAGTTCTAATGTGCAAAGCCTGGTCTATAACGGGCGGTTATAGTGTCGCTCATAATGAGACTCATACTCACAATGCTACAGAGTCCAGCCGACACAGAAGGCACATTCCATTGGCTAGGTATTGCCATCACAATGTCCCACAATATCACGTGCCTGATGTACGTCCAGGTCGAGAATTAGGACCCGCTGCACCGTTCCCAGACGCAGCAGATACTCCGCCGTTATTGCCAGGTCGTTCAGTATGCAAAAGCCAGAGCCATGAGCTGGGAAAGCGTGGTGCGTGCCGCCAGCCGTGTTGCAGGCCAGGCCATGCTCCAGGGCAAGCTCCGCTGTCAGCAAAGTGCCTGCAGCAACATTTGCCTGGCAGGGGTTAACATGGGTGCCACTGCCAGGTGAGCAATGCGAAGAGCCTGCACCCCACACCCAGCGGAGCAAGACTAATGCAGCCGACAAGGGACTAGAAAGCCCATGTGTAACATCAATGCCTCTAGACAGTATTGTTCAAATTGAGGGAGCAGCTGCAGGGTAGACGAACCAAGGATCACCTGCCACCTCAGCCAGGGTTCTGTCTATAAGGGTCTGACTTCTGGTGACCTCTCCAAACCCGATTCGTCGTAAGTGCTGCTCATCAAACGTGCCTTGGAGAAAGCTCCCTACATACTCTGGAGCGTGAGCAAGCTCTAGTGTCTCTTGGCTGGGGAGGGCGGAAGGGACAAAGACCTGCATGCAAAAACGCAGGACCGCACGGAGGCAATCATAGAGGAATCTCACTGGCAGTACGACCAACAGCTTGGCAGCTTTGTTTGTAGGGTTGACACCGTGCATGGCTTGCTCAGTATGTGTCACTGTCACCACCAAGTCATGTATACAACTGAGAGACTGTGCTGGATGGTGACTTGATAAGTTAGTACCCACCTGCTCTGGGCAGATGATTTCTGCGTTTAGCAGGGCATTATGTATCAAGTGGAATACACCCATCGGAAACCTGTGGTGACCAGGCAGTTGGGGAGCACTGTACAGGGGGTGATACACGACTGGCACATCATCAACTGCCAGCCTAAGGTTCTGAGCAACTTGGGTGGAAGGCGCGTTGGTGCTGCCGCTTGTACAGCGTCCTGCACAGTGTTACACAATGTGTGGGGGCTTGTCTTGGTTAATACCAGAATTGTAAGACAGGAACCTAGGCTAACCAGGTTTATGTGGTCTTGCCTGCAGTGTGTGTGGCCCGGCAGCTAAGCTGGCGTCCTGGGTGGCTGCCCACTCTGCCTATCCACCAGCTAGCAAAGTGGAGCAGTTTAGTGCTCAGATTCATGATCGGTCACAAGTGAGCTAGTGAGGACTGCTTGGTCACACGCATGTGAGGACAACATGCACGTGGAAAGTGCACACTGAGATGCCTGGGAAGCCCGTCATCCTTGTTCGCTGCCAGTTCAGCACATTGTGATGGTAAGTAGTGTGAAGATGCTGTGACCGATGGGGCCTGCGTTTTGGCCCTGGCCAGTTCCCCACCTATACTGGCGCCCCAGATGCTATGAATGCTGTGCAACAACTTCTGCAAGGTCCACCTACTTAAGACGGTTATACTCTCACACTGTCTGTGTACTCCCTATTGCATCGCGCGTGCATGTGATCACCCGTGGACGCGTTTGTTTGAGGCCAAGGCTTCTTGGCTCCCAAAGAGTCCCAGTGTTGTGAATAAATATTAATATGCAACCCCAGCTGTGGAGCGCAGCCAGGATGTAATGGCACGAAGCTCCAGAATGCAGCTGCCTGCTGTTCGGCAGGCCTGGGTGGTGCTGCTGTTCTTGGTGGCTCAGGTAATGCCGCTTTACTTTGGTTCGCCTTCTGCTCGCCTCCTGGCTGCGCCAGGCTGTGCAGACAGCTCGTCAACTGGCTGGCTGCGCAGGTGGGATGCGAGCGCCCAGTCTTGCAAATGGTGCGAGACCTGGTTGTGCTGCGCGAGGGAGAGATTGGTGCCGAGCCTGTGCAGCTAGGGGTTCAGCTCCTAGGCACAGCAGCCGCGCCTGTCCGCGTACAGCTGAGCCTGGCCTTGCAAGACCAGCAGAACAGCACGGCATGGCTGGAAGCAGAGAGCGAGGCGTGGCTCACTCCTACAGAGCTCTCCTGGGGTGCGAATCAGACAGGCGTGCAGTTTGTGCGGCTGCGGACAGCTTTGGAGCTACTGACAGCGCTTGACGTTGAGGATGGGCTGCTCATGGTGCGGCTCGGTGGTGCCAGCAACGCAGACATCCAGCCTGAGCGCGACAGTACGCTGCTCACGATGGACCAGTCTGACCCTGCGGCTCAGCTTTATGTAAACATTGACACTCCAGTCTTTGGCTTTGTGCCTGACATAGTGGCCTATCCACCCACGTCGAGTACCAGCGGCAGTAGTAGCGGCGGCGGCAGGAACAGCAGCAGCGGGGCCGTGCAAATCCCAGTGCAGCTGGTGTCTGGGCATCTTAGCGAGCCAGCAACTGTGCTTTACATTGTATCTCTCCTGACGCCAGCGCAGCAGCAGTTTCTGCCCTCACGGGCCCTTGCAGGCTTCCTGTTCTTCGACCCGAACACCACCACACAGCACGTATCGCTGCCAGTGGTGTGGAGCAGAGTGCCTCCGGATGCTGAATACAGACTAGGTGTGTGAGAGCGCAAGTCATTGAGCCGCACATTGATGATGCTGACTGAGAGCCTTGTGGGGGCTTGAATGGCCATTTGCCAGTCTGTGCGTGCCCAATTTTGGTAACTACAGCCTTCAAGCACTGTGTACCACGACTATAATAGGCAAGTATGCTCCAGTGCGCCTGCCTTTTGCTTGAGGTTATGGGTGTGTGCACTTGCCTGCCTGCCTGCAGGGCTGGAATTGCAAGGCATATTGGATGTGCTAATTCAGAACCAAACCGATGCAGTGGCCGTGCACCTGTTTGGGGTGGCACAGGGCACCTGCCCGCCTGGCACAGCCTTGGCAGGGGCAGCTGTCAATGGCTCCGTAGAGGCTGCGCAGCAGCAGGGGCAGACTGGTAGTGCGCGGCAGAGTAACCCAAGCTTCCTCATAGGTGGGTGAATCGGTCGTACTCCAGACCTGTGGCTTGCATAGCACAGAGTTGGTGGCGAGCTGGTGCTCATGCAGCTGCCGTGGCACCTCACCAGTCTTTAGTGCATCGAAATGGCTGTGAGCGGGCGCTGGCTGTCTACGTGGAGGGCGACTGCAGGGAATGTAAGCCTTGTTGTTTAAGTGTTGCAGCTCAAGGATGGCACAGTCAGCAAGAATACTTGCCTCGCTTGTACGCAGTAATCTGTTGCAACTGGACTACCCTTTCCGCGCTGCAGGGGTGGAGGACTTCTTTCTTGCCCTGGATGGCAAAGCTGTGCGCCTATCCCTGGATGCCCACAACCGGTCCTACGGCGCCATGGTGGCTGAGACAGCGGAGAATGTAACTCTCTGTGTGAAAAATGCCAAGGTGGGCTAAGAAAGTGTTGCATGGCGCAAGACGATTGGGGTGTGCAAGACAGAGCCACTAACTGTGCAGGCCATGGCTTGGTTGTTGCCGGCATGGTGCCAAAAGCAGGCAGGACCGAGTTGGGTGATCTACCTAAGGGGGCTGAAGCTTGTCCATGTCCCCTACATGGAGTTGTGTCTGAGGGTTTGGTGCCTTTGAGACCTGTGGTGTCTAATGCTTGTGCACTGCTTCTCCTCTCCTTCCTCCTAACCCAGCACCTTGTAATGTTGCAAGTTGGTTGCATGATATCTGTTGAACACACATGTACTGATATGCCTTTCCTTGCAGGACCTTATCACTGTGAAGGTGTCAAACGAGCAGCAGGGCACAGCTAACCGACTGGCCGGCAGCACAGCGCAGAAGCTGTGCGGGTGTGGTCTGCAAGCAAACTCCTCTGTGGTCACGCCAGCAGCAGCTGGTGGAGCGGAGGACAGCTGCTCATACCTAGCCTGGCAGCTCGTGGTGTTGCCGGGCCAGAACAAGTTTGACATGGCATTCACCACGGTGCGTCCTGCCCTGGGCGTGTATGGCGGAGATGGCCAAGTTGTTTTTTGCCATGCGTGGGAACCTAGTCTGGGCAAGATTTGACACATTCCAAGGCACTCAATGTTGTCTTGGTTCCAGGCTGGCTGCATTGCCTTCTAGGCTATGCTAGGCTAGGAGCTGCGAATGGTCGATTGAGTGCGTTTGCGTCCGTGTGGGGTGCCAATCTTCTCTTCCCCATGGTCTGTACCTGCAGATGGTAACCAGCGGCAGAAGCGTTAGCAGTAAGACCGAGCAGTACAGCCTTGCAGTCGTACGGAGGGCAGACCCCTCCCACGCGCAGCTAGCCTCTGTCACGCTGAGGTACGGCAACCACAGCATGCTGCTATGCGGCAACGCCTCTGGCAACGTTGTGAGCATCCTGGCCAAGCCGAGCTGGAACAGCAGTGAGGGGCCTGACAGCGGTGTTGTCACTTTCAAGATGGAGGAGTACGGTAGCCCTGCGCCCCCAGCTGCTGAGGAGACCAGCAGCGGTGCCGGCAGCAGTGGCAGCAGCACGGCTGGTGGGCGAGTCGATGCTGCAGAGCAGTCGCTGCAGAATCTGTTGGAACTGGGGGACGGAAATGGAACAGTACTGCAGCGGTCCGCCGACCTTTGTAGGCCAGGCAAGTGAACATTGGTCAGTCACCTACCATGCTTGGGTTAGAACGCAAACGTGCTAGCGTTCTACCAGGCCTGCTGCTGGGCTTGTAATTAGATAGCTCTTGGGTAAAAGTGAGTCGCCGGCCTTTTATGGGCCTATCTATGTTCGTGTGTGCGCCGTCTGTCGGGGGCGAGCATGCCTCCTGGTGCCCCTGGTTGGACCAGCGTACAGCTACTGGAAGCCTCAACCCTCGCTGCCTGGGTACTGCAGGCGCAAAGATGAGCTACAATGTGTCTTATGATGCGGGCCTGATGCTGCTCACACCCACACTTCTAGTACCCACAGAGGGTGTCCGAGTGGAGGTCAATGGGCAGGTGCTGTCTAGGGGCAGCGACCTTGCGGCGTCTCAGGCAGAGGACACGACGGCGCCCGCCGTGGGCAGTACAATGTGAGTCTGACAAGAGCCGGGTGGCACCTTGGCTTGAGGCGGGGCTTGTCAACACCCGTCATGTGCTTGAGCCAGCAGCACACTTATTGGACTTGCTCCTAGTTATCTCAAATGTCCGTGCTCATGGAAGTAAGGAACAAGATCGCCTGAGCCGTGCCGAGGCTGGCATTACGTTCGCATGCATGCATAGGTGCCCAATTCGGAGCGAAGGGCATGTTGCACTTGAGCTACTCGACCGAGCAGCGGCTGACATTTCCTTAATGTGTAGGGCGACGAATAGCGAAATTTCTTTCCTGCCTGCCGCCTTCTTTATGAAGTTGAAGCCTGGCGCGGAGATCGACATCCAGGTAGACATAGACCTTGTGCTATCGTCTAATTTAAAACAGAGCCATGTGGCTGGCACCTAGCACTGTAGGCACAGCCTTATGGCTGTGAGTAATTGTGCCTTGTGGTAGCTGAACTGGTTTGAAGGCTGAAGTGTAGAGGAGGTTTGGTGTTGGCCTGCTCACCTCAATCAGTAATGGCCCATGCAATGTCGCAACCCAGTGTAAACCATCTAGCTTGGGGGCATGTCCCTACCCTTTCTGGATCGCTGAGAGCTTGCTGCCGTCCTTTGTTTCCGCCCTTTGCAGGTTGTGGTCATAGCGGAGGACGGTGTGACCTCAAATAGCTATCTTGTTGCCCTGCACCGGTTGCCGTCGGCACCAGCCGTGGCCTCGCAGCAGGGCGCGGCTGCTGCCAGCTCCATCTCTGTAGGCAGCAGTGGCAACAGTTCAGGGAAGAGCAGTGTGGAGGCGGTGAAGTATGAGGCGCCTGTCAGCTTGGAGGAGCAGCAGAGGAGAGGTGGGCAGGCTAGTTGTGGGAGGCATGCGGTCGTAATCAACTGTGAGCGACCCGGCAGGTTTACATATGGGTGGTGTTGCCCGTGCCGCTTCCTCCGCTGCTGTTGACTGCTCACCAAGTGTGTCACTCTTTGGCCTGCTGATGGTTGGCAGTTGGCTGGAACACATGCAGGGTGGCCCACGCCCCCTGCCAGGGAGCCCGTGTGCACCATCTGCCCCACTGGCTGGGCCAGTGGGGCGATTAACGCCTCCAGCTGCACCATGTGCCCGCCTGGCACCTACGCTGCAGAGGTGGGGGCTGGATGCCTTGTCCAACGGATTCTTGTCAGACGGTTTCTTGGGTATGGTTCGGCGTCAGAACAAAAATTTCGCCTGCTATGGTGCTCATGAAGGCATGGCAGTTGGCACAGGGACGGCATGGGCTAGGCCCCCTGCCAAAAGCCTCTCGACACATCGAGACCCCGCCCCTGCTGCTGCAGGCCCAGTCCACGGCATGCCTGCCCTGCAAGCCTGGCAGCTACGCATACTCCTGGGGCTCCTCCGCCTGCAAGCATTGCATTGCGGGCACGTACGCGCCGGAGGCCGAGTCCTTTCTGTGCCGCATGTGCCCTGCCAACTGGACCAACACAGAGGACGGGCAGGCAGCATGCGGCGTGAGAGCCACGCCTGCGGTGGACTACTCGCAGAGGTGGGTGGACGGCTGGGCGGGTGGATGGGGGGGCAATCTCGCATGTGTAGAAAATGTAGCAAGGACGGGTGGAGGTGCCACTGCTATTGCTGCTGATTGCGCCCCGCAGCACCCTTGGGCAGTGAAGGACGTGCGTAGGGGCATGTGCTTGTACTGCGCCCACATGCCATCAACGCCAGTTTAGTCCGATTGCGAAGCAGGTGCTGCTGCTCTGGTTGCGCTTTAAGGCAGCAGTAGTAGTCAGGGAACTCTGCAGCTCCTACATGTGCAATGTGTGTCTTCCTAGTGCGATGTGCAGGTATGCGGTGCTGGTGTCCTTCAATGTCGTGCTGTCAGGCCTGGACCCACAGGAGGTGGTGATCAAGGCAAGTGGCCGCCACGAGCTTGAAAAGAGTCTGATGGCATTGAGAGGATTATGTAGGGACCCTGGCTAAAGGTGCAATAGAGGCAACTCACGACAGGCTGTCCGTGTTATTCATACGGCTTCAAACTAATGTTGATGTGACAGCCCTTGGGAGCCCTCGAGCGCTGTCCGTCGTCTCATCCCTATGTTCTATGTTGCTCTCGAGCCTCTTCTCCTTGGTAGTTGCTGGTGTGGGCGGTCATGCTGCTGTTGAAGGTCCGGTTGCCGGCCTTCATGAACTGCTGGCAAAATATGCACTGCCTTTGGAAAAGCGACAAATAAACCTGTGGGCTCATGTACATTCGTGCAGAGCGGGGTGGATGGGCCCATGGAGCAGCTGGTGGGCAGCCTGCTCCAGTCAGACACGGCCTCCGCCTTCAACATCTCGCTGCAGGACGTTGCCGTGGAGACCACCTCCAGGCCAGTGCCTCCTCCCTTAGTAAATAAATGGTTGACGCAGCTGGCACTCGCCAAATTGCTGTCTGACCCCTTCATGTCATATGCCTTCCCACCAGAATTGATTGACAAATTATTTAAATGACGACGCCCAGGCCAGTGCCTGCTGCCTGCTCAACTGCCTGCCATGCTGTCAGTCACTCTACTTTTGTTAGAGGGTTGGCTGGGTGTGCCTTTTGTTCCGTGGGTGCTGGCATGGTTGTTGGCTTTGCCTGCTGCTCTGCCATTTCGCAGGGGAATGCGGTGGAGAGATCGTGACTTCACACTGCCGCTGTGTGTATTGCTGCAGGACTACCTCGTCCAGGAGGGTGCTCCAGGCTAATGTCACGGCAGCCCTAGGAGTGGACCTACCCGCCGGAGCAACAGGTGTGGAATGGTGTGAGGACGACTTTGTTAGCAACACACCCGGGTGGTAGGCATAATTTTATAGACATCGCTGGCTGGCTGGCTGGCTGGCTCTTTGGAGCGGCTGACATGAGCAGGGGCTAGAGGCGCAGGGACTGCATGCACCTGACAACCTCCATTAAGTTGGGGACAGCTGCGACACAGGGGTTGGCATCGCAGCGGTCCCCGGACGCTCAACGTTCGGGCGAGCCTGCCCCTTGTGCTCTGCTCTGCTGTGAGGTTGTGGCGTGGGTGTGCTGTGCAGAGGACGACATAGCGGCGGCGCTGGAGGTTCAGAAGCTCTCAGCCGACAAGCCCATGGAGCTGCTCAGCCAGGACCCCGATAGGTTCTTTGGCCGCACCACGCAGGTCAGTAGGGGGTGGGCGTGGGTGGTGGGAGGAGGCTTGAGGGGGCAGTGTGCTCCAGGGCCTGGCACCCGCTTTGCCTCTCGACACCAACCTGTTGGGATAGGTACACTGAGAGCAAGGGTCGCTGGCTATGATGTTGCTCCGCTCTTGTGAGCTGCCTCTGCGTGCGTCAACCCTTATGCTGTGTGACGAGGTGTGGCCTCAGCTGCTAAGTTGGGTGTTTACTTCATGCTGCACCCTGCCCTTTGTGGCCCCTGCAGACGCTGGACGTCACGGTGCAAAGCGGCACCCCCGCTGCCGTCGAGCACTGGCCCGACAATGGCGGCCCTTTGTTCAACCCCCTCTTTCTACTGCTACCCGGCGCCGCGGCATTGGTTGTGGGGACAGCGTTGGTGGTGTGGGCCTGCCGGCTGAGCCCCCGCTGTCGGGCCTGGTGGGCCGACCACTTTGGGACTAAGTGGAGGCGGTGGTGGGTGGAGCGGGGCGCTCGCAGTGGGGCACTGAGTGCGTGGCAGCTGCCGGCGGTGGTGGTCAGGGGGCTGGGGCGTAATGCCCAGCGATATGTGCGCTATGCCAGCTGAGGACGCGTGTTATGGAGTCGTATGTGGGACTTGTCAATGGGCGGGTGCATGCTCATTACACGAGCGGGTGTGCAGCCCGCAGGTTTGCTAGGCCAAGAACTGGCTGCGGGTGCAGTATGTACCGTCTTCAATACTTTGCACTGTGTTCATTGGAGTCGGAGCAGTCTCTTTTTTGGAACCACACCTTTGTGAAAGATGGTGCCAGCTAGGGTGCGAGCACTTTATTGGAGCGGGGGCTGAGGGGGTCCCCTTTGTAGTAGCTATAGCTTGAAAAATTTTGGTTTGTCTATTCCCACCAGCCCAGTTCCCTATGGTGCCCCATGGCAGCATTGTTCAATGGAAGAAGTGTGTGCTTTGTAACATGCAGTGGCTGCTCATGCAGGCAAGAGGTGTCAAACAAATGAGTCGTAGGGATGCAGACGTGAACGCTCAGCCGGCAAGGCGCTCACCTGGCTGGGTATGGCCACTTAGGCATGGGTATTTTACAGATGAATGAATATATGGGCATAGACAGGTTGGACCGAGCTTGATTAGCATGCAGAGATGCTCGGCCATTTGAAGACTATCACCACAATAGACTGAACGCAGTCAAGCACTGACTCATTTGCAGCGGCTATTACAGCCACGATAGCATCAACCACAAAGCAGTTACAGGGCAAGCCCCATAACCCAGGTCTATGCAAACAATGTTCCTACGGTATGGAGCATGCAGGCTCTAACAGATGGACAGCAGGCACGCATGTAAGAAGAACTTGCCAAATGTAAAGTCAGCAGATGCGGAAGAGTCCTAGGAGAGATTGATAGTAGGGTATGACTTCAGCCAGACGATCATGTTCAGAAGCAACTGTGCTGCCAATCAAAAAGCCCTGACTGTCTGCTTCCTGCTCGTCAGCTAAGAATGCCCGAAGCTAATCTACATAAATGCTCGAAGATGCGCCTACTCTACAGCAGATTAATAGTGACTTGGCTCCCCACATGAAAACGCTCCGTTCAGAGAAGGGCTATGGCAAGCTCACCGCTGACTTGGAAAGTATCTTGTCAGACAACTGGCATGGAAGTCAGCCGCCCTCAATAGGAAAAACGGGTTGCTTAGCAACTGGGCATAGCTGGCTGCCCAAGGCAATCTGGGGCAGCAAAGAGAGAGCCGGTCTTCATTTCTACCAGCAACTGGAAACTGTTCAACATAATTCAAGCAACAACCAACCCCCCCAGGGGACTTCAAAGCCTGGTTCTACGTGCACACATGCCACGCTGCTCTGTGTGGGGGTCTCTGCACGGAAGCAGGCTACGCAGCTACACTGTCCAGAGGCAATTTCACTCGTTGAGACGCACTGTGAGCACACTGGTGACCACCCGGGTGCTCAGCATCGCTGCCCGCTGCTGCCATCGCTGAGAGTCATCCCCGTGAGACCCTCTCCACAGCCGCGCAGCGGCGAGAAGGCAAACAACCCCTGCGGCTCCACCGGCACTGCTCCGCCAAGCCCACAGCCTTCTTGCCCGGCCTCGGCAGCAGCCACCGCCGCCGCCACCAAGCTGTGCAGCGGCGCTGAGGGCGACAGAGGGTGGCAATGCCTCGCAGGCTCGCAGCTGCTGCTGGCCACGGGGTGTATGCCGCCATGACTGCCGCCGCCCATGGGTTGGGCCCACATGTCTTGGAAAGCTGGGGCTGCAGGCACATGCCCCTCCCCAGCCTGCTGTTGCTGCTGCAGCCGCAGCCGCTGGCGCAGCTGCTCTGGATCTGCAGCTGCAAAGCCGCCTGCCACACCACCAGAACCATTCGTGGCAAGGTCCTTGCGCTGCCTCAGGGGAGGGGCCGCCTGGGGCCCCAGGTCGATTGACCCCGTGAGGGACCCTTCTCGGGACAGCGCAGCCATGAGGCCGCGGCGCGAGTTGTGGCGGGACAGCGGCCGCTTGCGGGCGTGGTGGCCTTGCTGCTGTGCCTGCTGGGCTTTCCCACTGGCATTGGGCGCCGGCGGCAGCGAGAACGTGCTGGTGAGCCTGCGGCAAGAACGGACTCAAGACTGTCACCGGAAGGAAATCATTGCCAGCATAGTGAGGCAAGCACAAGGCAGATGGCAGGCCAGCAGGCAGAGAGCGGAGCGCAAACCACAGCATTCTGTGATACAAGTCCATGATTGCCAAAGTAAAACCCCTTGGCCCAAGGCTACCCCATACAATAATAAAAATCTATACCACCTCCACCAAATCGTTGATACGGTTATACCCTTACCTGTGAGGTACAGATGAGAAAGAGCTGAGGCGGCCCATCCTGGCGAAGCCAGCACCCCCTGCTGCGCATGCTGCGTCGCGCTGCGCGGCCTTGAGGGGCGGCGCTGGGGAGGGGCAGGGCGCGTCCAGCTGCATGGCGCCCATGGAATCCAGCGTGGGGAATCGCCGGATGCTGCTGAAGCTGCGGGAGGGCAGGGAATCTGCGGCGGGGGAAGGAGGGAGGGGGCGCAGTGGTGCAGTGCTTAGAGGAGTTGTAACGAGCCAGGTTGGCAAGCCAGACCAGGACATGTACTACCTCGCATGCTTGGCCCCATGAGGCAATCAAGCCGCCCAGAAGGGGTATGGTTCTCAAAGCGCGCAGGCTAGCCCAAGGTAGGAACAACTTGCCAAGCAGGCACCAGTGGCGTCAGAGCCTTTCCTGCCTTGACGGACATCCTGAGAGCATGCAGCCCTAGGGAAGCATGGCCCGCAGTGGCACTGGCTTCGTCCGGCGCACCTTCGGTATTGGAGGAGGGCGATGCTGGCGAGCCGGGTGGCAGCTGCATGAGGAACTCTGGGGAGGTGTGGAGGTCCCAGGCCAGGGCATTCACCAGGGGGCCAGACCCGGAGCCAGGCAGGCCCTGGCCATCAAGACCCTCCCCATCCTCCTCTCCCTCGTACGCAGCCTCTCCAGATGTCCCTGCAGCGGCCGGCGACGGCCCCGCAATGATGGCGGCGGTTGCCGCGGCAGCGAGGGCGCCACCAGGTGGCGCGAGAGCGCGCAGGAAGAGCTCGGGAGTTGCCTGGGCCGCGTCGAGTGCGGCAGAGGAGGCGGGGGCAGCAGACTGGAATTCTGCAGGACCAGGCAGGGTGCGGCGGGCAGCAGAGCGTTAGCCTAAATGCGCAGCATGTGCACTGTACCAGTGGACAACATGACACAGCAGCATTCTCAGGTCATGGCGTGGCGACCGTTGGGTGGGTGTGATGAAAGCAGGAAGGCGTACACCCATTGTCACCCACCGGCATCAACCACCGCTGCCTACCTGGCGAGTCAGGCTGGGTGGGGGGCTGGGTATCCATGAAATCCAAGCTGGACACGCTGCCACCAGTGCCGCAGCTGAAGCTGTAGCCCATCTCAGACTCTGACCCTGCATATTGGGAGGCGAGGTACGCATAGGTAAGCATGGCACTTTTAGTTGCATTATCATTTCAGGGCATTCTCCTATACCCTGGCCCCATCGTGACAAGCTGCACGTGAAGCTGGGGGCCCAGCAGGCCACTCGCAGTCCTTAGCGGCCTTCGCAAAGCAGCAGGAGCGCAGCCTCACAACCAGTACCACGAAACGGACAAGTCAAGGCAGGTGTAAGGCAGGAAGCAAGTTGTTATCATGTTCCCCCCCAAAATACATACCACCCCTATCAACACTTACGTGCCAGGGCATCACTGTCCGGGGACACCAGGTCTCGGCGGCGCAGGTGCCACCCCTCCCTGCTGTCCGTGCTGCCCCGCAGCACAGCGCCACTGCCGCCAGCAGCGCCGCTCCCTGGCAGCAGGGAGCCTGCTGCCTCTGCGCCTGTGGGGCTTAGAGCAGGCGAAATGGCCGGAGTGCCGCTGCCAGAGTGGGAAGCGGAGCCTGGGATGATGACAGAGCGGCTGCCAGCACCCCTGCTGCCACCGCCAGCTGCAGCAGGGCTTGGGACGGCGGCAAAGGGCGGGCCTGCAGCCTCGCCCAGAGCAGCAGAGAAGTCCAGGCCGGCACTGCCCCGGGCGGGTTTGAGGGAAGAGAATGGGGAGAGCCTGGCAAGGGCGCCAGGTGTCAGGGCACCCTCAGACATGAGGGGTGACAGGGAGGGAACCCACCGCTGGAGGCCACCACCCACTGCTGCCGCGGCCCTTCGGGCGGCGGCAGAGGGCCCGCCGATGCCGCGGGCGAACTTCCTGCGGCCAGAGATCGGCTTCACAAGGGGTGTGGCAGCTGCCGAGCCGCCGTTCTCCGCGCCAGAGTCGTCTTGCAGGGGAGGCGGCTGTTGCCGATGCTGCTGCTTGTGCGGCCAGCCAGTGGGCCGAGCCTTCATGGTTGAGGCAGGCGGGTGGGGAAGCGGGGCAAAGCTGAAGCCGCCTCCACCCAGCTGATTGTCCTCCTCGTGGCACCTCTGCTGGTCCTGAGAGGCGTGGGGTGCACCCGCCACGGCATCGCCCTCACCACTAGACTCCTGTGACAGCTCCAGGAAGGGGCAGGGGGGCACCCGCCCAGCTCCCTCCTCCTGGGGCCGCTGCTCAGAGTCGGCGCCGCCCTCATCCAGCGACGCCTGCCGCTGGTGCTGAGCAAAGGGTGAGGCTAACAGGCTGTCCAGCCCCGTGGCAGCAAACAGCGTCGCAACCGATGGCGACGCAAAGGGCGTTGGGGCCTTGGCGGCGGAATCGGCCTCCGTGCCGGCAGCCGCGGTGCATCCCGCCGTGCCGGCAGGAACTGCTGCAGCAGCGGCGGCAGCCGCCGCTGCTGACGCCTCTAGCAGCACCGCACCCTGCTGTGCCACATAGTTCAGCACCTGGGCGGCGCTGGGGCGCCGGGCTGGGTCGGGTTGCAGCATCCAGCGCAGCAGCTCCTGCAGCGCGAGACTGCGGCCGGGCAGGGAGGCGTCACAGGCCAGGCCGCCACCATGAAGCACCTGGGACAGCTTGCTGCCTGCACAGATATAGTATGAGCTCAGGTGTCAGCCAGTCCTGTGGCTGGCACGTAGGGCAGCCCTGCAGCACCGGGACCCCAGTTGAAATAACCAAGCGCGCTACGAGTGAGCCACCTCGGCGCCCAGCAGTGGTAAGCATGTGTTCACAGGGTACACAGTGCACGTCACTGGCAAACCCTACAATGAGCCAGTCAGTGGCTTGTGCTTGTGGTGCCTCTCACCTGTTGCACACTCGTAGAGGGTGGCACCCAGGCTATACACATCTGCTGCGGGGGAGGGCGATCCCTGAGCCCGTAGCAGCTCTGGGGCCACATAGTCCCCGTCGCCCTCCTCCCACCACTCCTGCGCCACCGAGCCGAGAAACAGAGTATAAGCAAAGTGACGGATTCAAGCATCCTTCACAGAACTCCTCCCAGAGACATAGCATGAGGGTTTGGTGGCACTGCCTCGTACCAAGAATGGGTGTCATGGGAGCTCGTCTTAGGAAGAACTACCAGAAGAGCACTCTATGCAAGAGGCATAGTGCAGCTACCTCT
Source organism: Parachlorella kessleri (assembly GCA_001598975.1). Classification (NCBI taxonomy): domain Eukaryota; kingdom Viridiplantae; phylum Chlorophyta; class Trebouxiophyceae; order Chlorellales; family Chlorellaceae; genus Parachlorella; species Parachlorella kessleri. Next base: position 15,948 of record BBXU01000611.1, on the reverse strand, counting down.
ATGCAAGCCACCCTGTGTGCACCACTCACTGTTGCTTGGGAGCTCACTGCCAGCCCAAAATCTCCTATCTGGCAGGCACCCGCACTGTCCCTGCAGCAGCAACCTTGGCAGTGTCTTCAGTGATACCATTGGGTGGCACGATATTTCGGCAACATGTCTAAGTTCACTGCCCAGGGTTGTGCAGCGAGACGCAAGGCCCAGACACTGGCATGGAAGCTGCTTGGCAATTCCCTCATGCAACCTGAATCTTGGATGGATCCTGGCTCACACAGGGGCAGGAACTGTCCATCCCCACACACAGCAAAAACCTCTTTATACGAAATGAAGTTTTGAGCGCAGGAGAGTCCAGGCAGTCACTGGCCAGCTAGGTACCTGTAAATGTTCTCTGGCTTAATGTCCAGGTGAAGCACCCCGTTGCTGTGCAGGAAATGCAGCCCGCTTGCCACCTCCCAAGCAACCGTCCACACCTCTTCTTCACTCAGTAGGCTGCCCTCGGCCTCAGCCTGTAGAAGCAGGTAGGGATACTAAGCGTGACTCAGCACAGTCACTGGTTGCCGGAAGTACAGGCCACACCCCCGTCCGCCTCCAACACAGCCCTCTCGGTGCCTCACCTGCCTTCCTCTCAGCAAGCGCTGCCCAACAGGCAGCGGCAGAGAAAGCAATGGGGTGGATGCCACAATCCATACAACGGCAGTGTTCGTGTCATGGCTGCATCTATCTTCACGGAATTCCTAACCCAGTGTTGCTCTCCATGCATGCCACTGAGTTCAATGTGGTCCAGTATGCAATTGCTACATACACTAGGCTGGCGATGGAGTTGCCCTGCCAAACACTCCCAACAAAGCACAACGGCTACTCCTAAGGGCATCGTAATACTCATTGCAAAGCACCAGTCAAACCTGTGCACACTCACCGCGGCAATGAGCTGGTGTAGGGAGCCGCCGTCACAAAGATCCATCTGGATGTAGAAGTGCCCGCCCTCCTGCCAGGCCCTGTACTGCCCCACGATGTTGGGGTGGGCAGGCAGCGCTGAGACGGCACTGATCTCCCGCAAGCACCTGCAGCCAGGGAGGGCGAGGCCTGTTAGTGAAAGGAGTAGGCACGCCATTGCATAAGAAGCAGGTCGCTCACATGTGTTGATATGAGACTCTGAAGCACGATGACAATGATGGATGTGGACCATGAATCACTATAGGCCCTAGGTTCTGCATTAAAGGCCTTCCCACTGTCATTCGCGGCTAGCTACTCCTATCTGCAGCCCCAGGAACCTCCCACAGTGGGAGGAACCCTTTTAAATGCTAGACTGGCTGCGGCCGTGAACTTCTCCCCATGCCCTGCACCCCGACCTCACCTCTCGCGGTGCAGCTTGGACTTGAAACGCCTGCGAGAGCGCTTGACGGCAAACAGCTCCCCTGTCTGCCTGTGCCTAACCTTGAACACCTACAGAGTCATCATCCAAGACAGAAACACGTTGTACACCAGGTCCTTGGCCCCAAGAAGGTCTGGCTGTGGGGCGTGGGCTTCTCTAGGGGGCACGTACGCCACTAGCTGAGAAGTGCTCGCTGTTGCCCATCTACTGTAGTGCTTCCTCAAGCCCAGGGACACAACTGCTGTAAGCTGCAACCCCAAACCCCCGTGAGCTGCCTTAACTCTTAGCTACTCTATCCACTCCCTTGGTTAAACAGAAAAAGGAAGCTGTACCTCTATGGTAGGCAGCTGCACTGGGCCCCCCTTGGAGGGAGTGGACAGTCTCACCTCGCTGAGGTGGGTGCGCCCCAGGAGGCCCAGGAACTCAAAGTGGTTGTGGTAGCGGAAGAGGTCGGGCTGCAGCAGGCTCTCGCTGCGCTTGATGCCCGACACCATCAACACCTGCAGCGTGGGTGACAAGGGGCTTAGGTGAGCCACTATATTGCAAGATGGAGCGCAGCATCTGTGAGTTGGGGCTGCCAGGACCTGCGTGTTACGTTGGGCAAGGAAAGCCCCTGCCTCTATCTGGCTGCCCCATGACATCCAGGGCCACCTAAATGACGAATCCATAAGGGAGCTGAACAGTCAGCGTCTGCTGCATGCTACTACATAGCACCTCCCCAGCCACCAACCCGGCTGGCTTCACCTTGCTGTCCTTGAGAGAGTTGCGGGAGGTGAATGAGCCGCTCCTATAAAAGGCGTGGGCTGCCCTGGACTTGGTCTTTCTCTGGCTGGGCGAGGTGGGCAGGGCAGCGAGCCCGCTGCCAAGGCCCGGGGAGCGAGGCGTGTCCACTGAAGGGTACTCTGGCGACTCCAAGGCATCCAGGTTCTCGACGCGGAGCGCAGGGGGCCGTAGGAATGACCGTGGAACCCCGGTACTCTCGGCTGCGGACGGGCCGTCCATGACCTCTTAGCTACTGATCGCAGCCCTCCGAATGGGTGTGCTGGCTGCGAGACGCCTTGCCACGGTGTGTGGCCCGCGAGGCCGTTAGCTGGTTTACAAATAGATATACCACGCAGACAGGGAGACCTACCTGAAGAAATAATCTACTCAAAAAGATACAAGCGAGACGTACGCGTAAGACACGAAATAGTCTGACAGCCGGAGCAAAATTATGCTCTCTGCCCAGCAGGCGTCGCAGCTGCTAAGAATCTGGGCAGAAGCCCCAAGTTGCAGCTGTCGCTGGCTGGCTGGTGAATCAGAAATCTGGCCACTGCTAGTCTTGAGGCTTGAAGACTTCGGACAAAATATACTTTTGTACCACCGATGGAACCACCATTGACAACCTGTCAAGGGCTCCCACCAGCCTCTGCCAGCTGAGCTGTTTGGGTTCCTAGCAAGGGTGACCTCGTAGGCGTGCTGTGAGGCAAGCCGCACCCACGCAACGGGAGACATTGTGTTTACCCTCTCACATCACAAGGCACCCTCTTCGCCTTAGCTGTGCAATACAAGCGCACTCCCTCAGGACCCTGGCACCTCTGTATTTCGCACTCAGAACAGCTCTCAATCAGCAACACCCGTATTGCAACTGCACGGTGCCCTGTGACCGTCCTCGCAAGGCTGCCTACTGCCCAGTGGCTGCCTCCTTCTTCTCGCCATACACTGCCTTGACGGCAGTCGGCTGAAGGAAAGCAGGCAAGCCCGCTGCTGCTGCTGCTGCTGCTGCGGGCACTGTCTGAGCAGCCGTCGCAGGTGCAGCTCCAAAGCCAATGGTTGTCTCGCCCTCCTTCCCGACGTCGCCGCCTGTAAGCAAGCCATATAAAGACTGTATAACAAGTTTGGGCAAGGGTTCTCTTGATGAGCTGCCAGCTACGGGCAGGTGATGAAATTGGGCTCCAAATAGCCTGCTAGCCTATCACACCCCTCCGACTAACTGGCTTGTCATCCCTGGTTGTCAGCCCAACCCCAGGATGTCACTTACTGGTCCAGGCTTACATAACGTCCTCCCAGTTGGCCAGGCTTCAAGACCGGTCATGAAGCAGCATGCATGAGAACCAAGGCAGCCCTCTTTTAAGCGCCTCACCCATGAGATCTTCCAAGGACCGCTTCTTCTTTGCAACAGGTGCCTCTTGGGCTGCAGCAGCGTTGGCATTGACCTACAACAGCCAGGCGCAGGTGCAGCCTTCCTTGCTAGTTAGCATTTGGCAGGTCCATGGGCTGCCGGCACGCAGGCAGCTCCAGATCTCCAGCAATGCCTCGACAGTGCCTGTCCTGCTCCCAGTAAGAGTGGGTTTTACACACATGGCCAGGAGCTTTTATGCCCATAAACCACCTGGCTACACCTCTTCCTCTACCGTTGGACTGCTCACTCCGCTGGCCTTATGGCTGACATATTTATAAGAGACATGTTGCGCACCCGGGTATGTCAACACAAAAGGCGGCAGTGCAGCCTTGGCAGGTAACTTTGCCTTGCAGAAGGTCATGGATTTGCCGTGCACCCCAAAGCCACCCAGCCACCCATCCCACCGACTCTAAGACCACACCCACCACCTTGGCTAGGTAGACATTTCACCTGGCTCCAATGTGCTTGCACAGTAGCGCTCTGCACCCAACCACCCACCTGCACCGGCGCCAGGTTAAGCCGCTTGGTGCCGCGCCCCACCACTCCCAAGTCCCTGACGGGTGCAGCAGCCTCTCCAGCAGCAGGCCCAGCAGCCGCAGTACCGCTCCCTGCCGCCGGGCCAGGAATGCCTTCCCCACCGCCGGCCACCAAAGAAGGCTTGTCAAAGCCGGCCTGTTCCACCGGACCTGCTGCTGCTGCTGCTGCTGCTGAGGGTGCCAGATGGCCCCCTGCTGTGCCTGCTGTCCCGGCCCCTGGCTTCTGCTGCTCTAGCTTGGTTAGGGTGGCCATGGCGCTCTGCAAGGAGGTAAGAAAGCTCGCAGTAAGGTTTACACATATCTAGCCTAGACACTACCTCCTGCCTAGGTACTACCTACTGCCTGCGGGGCCCATGCCACAGTGCACAATGGATCTGTAGCGCTGGAGGAAGCGTACTCAAACCGTCACACCAGCCTGCCTTCCCACCGCAGCAAAGTGTTACCCCATTGCTGATTCCCACTGGCAGCAATTGTGGCAGACTACCTGCAGAGCGTTCTTGGTGGTCATGTGCTGCTCTAGCACGTCCTGCAGCTCCTCAACCTTGTCGGACAGCTCAGACTGGATAGCAGCAATGTCCTCTATCTCTTGAGCCATCAGCTTGGCTGCCTGCATCACATTTGATAGTGGGGAAGCTTGGGCTATCCACCTCTGTCACAAAGCGCAGACAGGGCTGCTATCCGCAGCTCTTTTCGTTTTGCAGGCAATGACAGGGGTTGATGCTCTGCTGCTAACCCTTTAACACCGGCTGCCCCTAGTTCCGACTCAAGCCGTGTCAGTGCGCCTGAAGGCCTGCGCCCCCTCCACCCCTCCACTCATACACACCCACATCCCAATCCAGCTACGCTACTTCCACCTCTGACCCCCAAAATCCTGCATGCGCACCTCATCATCCGCCTCAGCCACGAGTCGCTCCTGGAGCCGCGCTGACCGCGCCCCCAGCCCCGCCACCGCCGCCTTGACTGCTTCCAGGGCTTCTGGGTGCCGGTCCAGGAACTGCAGGGCCATGCACCGCTTGTACTGCACCTCCGCCACGCGCCGGCTGCTGTCCTGCAAAGCAGGAGAAGCGTGACCTTCAAACCGTGTGTCAGCGTCCGTGCTTTCCTTTATGCAGGGCAGCTCGCAGTGTGCATGGTAGGGAGGATGCTAACAGAAGGGTCGTGCATGGCTTGTATTACAACTACTACTAGTGTCCACCAGCCGCTGCCTTGCAAGGCGGAGAGCAGGCAAGCAGAAGCGGGGTCGCCACTTCCACTTCGTTGGGCACATATACCCTGTGTGCCTCCCAGACATGGTGCCTTGCGTTGCGCCCATGTGCACCTCTGCCTCTGGCGGCCAATGCCCATGCACATCGGAGCATGGTGAGACATTGCACCCTGGGAGCTGGCTAACAGGTGGGAAGATCTGGACAGGGATGGGGCAACATAAGCTGCTACCGCCTAGCTCTCTCTCGTGCCAGCACCCCTCCCAAGGCCGCATTGTATATGAGAGGTGCCATGTCCCCGGCAGTGACCTTGCACAGGCAGTCAGATATGCACAGTGCCCCCACACACTCGCCTCCAGCTGCGTGGCCTTATGCAGGAAGTGTAGCGACTGGTCAAAGTCGGCCAGGGCATCCTCAAAGGTCTCGTTCTCGCAGCCAATGTCGCCCAGCAGCAGATGGACATCTGCACCGGCAGGAGTGGGGAGAACATACACAGTTCAATGTCCATTTTAAGTTTCCAGATCACGGCTTTCATGCCGCTAGCAGGATACGCATCCACACTCCCTAACCTGGGAACTGGCAGCCCTCCCTAACAGCTGCAAACTGTTGCCCTGGCACTGCTTGTCTGACATTGGCTTCAAGGTAACGCCCCCGCTCCCTGCTAGCTTGGCGCTGCTACGAAGGACCGCCAGTAGAGCACCGATTTGGATGCTGAACAAGCCAGAACCCGGGTGCGGTCACTCCATTGTTCTGGCGCCCCCCACCCACCTGCCAGCTGCAGCGCGTGCTGCTCTGGCTGCTGCGCCCAGATGGCCTTGGCTGCCTCCAGGTTCTCCCAGGCCAGCTGCAAGTCACTCTCGGCAGCACCGTCGCCATCCTCCCCTGCACATGGGAGGGGCAGGCATACCGTAGGTGACTAGGCAACAGGTGGCGCTGATCTCTCCCTCCGGAATACCTGTTGTGCAGAAGTGGGACCTCTTACCTGCCACCTTGTTAAAAAGGGAGGACACAGTAGGAATGGCGAAACCAGGTGCACTCTCGTACCTCCGTCTTCCTCGCCATCGCCCCCCTCCTCATCAAGCTCCTGCGCGGGCGCCTTGCCCTTGTCATCAGTCCCAGCAGATGGCTCGGCTGCGTTGCCACTTTGTAAACCAGAGGCCGGTCGAGTCTCCTCGTTTTCCTTGCCATCTGCAAAGAGGCAGAGCAGGTTGCACTTGCGACGGTGCCAGCAAGGCAGCAGCAACTTCCCGGTCTTTGCTTGCCGGTACTGTGTGTGGCGAGCAAATGGCTCACGAGCTCACACCAGGTGCCCTGCTAAGAACAAATCCAGAACCACACCCGTACCCCTACACTGTGCACCTCCCAGGGGGCTTATTGTGAAGTTTGCAACAGCCTTTTTTTAGAAATTCTGTGGGCATTCCATGGTGGCATGACCGTCCTGCTTACCTGACTCCCCCCCCTCAGCATCGCTGGCACCTCCGCCCAGCTGGGCACCTAGCACATCTGTGCTCTCCTGCGCCTGCACATCGCACACTACATACTTTGAGGCTAGAGAGGAGGACGCCCAAATACCAGTGGAGGGCAAGTCAAGTGAATGCCGAGTTCTTCAAAAACAAACGCCAGGGGAAGTATGGGAGCTTGCTGCCGCGAACAGTGCATCCCTGCCTTCAAGCCGTGCAGCTTGTATTGGTTTTGCTGCATGAGCGATTCATAGCTGTACAGGCTCCCATACAGGATCCACTCACCCACCTGGTATAGTAGTGCCGATCCATACCGGTAGTAAGAGCTGGCACACTCGGCAGCCAGCTCCCCATAGTTGGCTGTGCGCACTTTCAGCACCTCGGCGAAAAGCGCAACTGCACGCTCCAGGTCGTTCTCCTGCAGTGGCAGGGGTCGTATTGGCGGGCGTGGAGCGGGCAGCATAGGCATCCCACCAATGGCACTCTCGTGGCAGCTAAGCTCGACAGCAGGACAGGCCAGCTTTCCTATGAAACGCCATCATAGCACAACGATGCGTCCCGAGTGGCGTCGTTTGGCAAGTCAAGGGGACATCTACAGTGGGAAAGGCGCAAGCCCACAAAGCTCGGTAGCCAGCAACCTTGATGCACTTCACGCCCTCCTCGAACTTGGCGTCGGCCTCTGCCAATGCAGCTGGGTCCTGAGGCTGCCCAGGAGCTCCCGAAGGACCAGCCTGGCCGTCCATGACAGGAAGGAGTGGGTCGGGATCACTTACGATCGCTTTGTATGCTTGGCTGCCAAGAGATAAGCGACAAATCCTTTTGTTCGCAGGAACCGTGTTTGAGGTGTGACTAGACTTGGCTTTGAAAGGTAGCTTCCCGCTGCCACATCGGCTGATGGAGGATGCAGGATGTGCGGACAAGTAGACTGAAGTGCCCGCATGCATGCCCTATATCTCCACAGCATTGACTTTGTAACAGACCTGCCAGCCACTCCACGAGGCTGGGACGCCATCCTCATTTTGACATGCCATTTCACCAAGATGGTTCGTATCGCACTCTGCAAGTCGGACTACAGGCCACTGTACGTGGCTAGGGCACTATTTGCCTGGGTGTTCCGTATGTACGGCTACCCTAGCGTGCTGGGTGCTGAGAGGGACTCTGCCTTCCCTGAAGGCACAGCCCCTGTCAGAGACCAGCACCCCTGGGGTAGCCGTACAGGTGTTACACCCAGGCCGGTATTGCTTAAGCCACGTCCAGTGGCCTATGATCCGACTTGAAGGGTGCAAAGTGGATCATCTTGGTGAAATGGCATCATTGTGAGGATGGCGTTCCAGCCTTGTGGAGTGGTTGGCAGGCCTGTCACAAAGTCGGTGCCTAGCATGTATCAAGCAAGCGCGGTGGTCTTGTCGATGGTGGAAGTCGTCCTGTGGTCTCTAGTATCACAACTTGGTGCGCTTGCAGCATGGGTTTGGATGTGTGTAGTCCGCTACGCGAGCCATGGTCGACCAGCAGAATCGCCAGCTGTGGGACCGATAGTATGGAGTAGGCCAACACCTGCCACTGGGTTGGGAAAGGGATCTCCCCGCTTTCGTTACTTGCCGCTTGAAGGGTACCGATGGTGCGTCTCGGAGGGGTTTGAGTTTACAATGCGTGTACCTGTAACCCTGGTTGGCACCTACCAGTGTTACTCGGGGGCAGACCAATTACCTGTGATTTGTCCAGCGTACTCCACGACATGTGGGATGAGCAGACGAGTGGTGCTTTGCAGCTCTGTCTACTGAAAGGTTGCTAGCCGCTTGCCAGCCCAAGGCAGTCAGACGCTTGATGTTTGTGGTTTTGCAACTCTGCAGCTGTGCCTGGTTGTGGTCTCTGGGCTAGGGGCACAGTCTCACCACTGCTCTTGGGACTTGGACTTGATAAGCCTCCCTTAGAACATGATGGTGGTGCCTTAACAAAGCGCGGCGCTGACCAGGCCGCCCACTTTTGCATCACGTGGGCATCCTTGGTGTCCTCCTGCACTCTCATCTATTGCTTATGAGCACTGCCACTGGGTTGGTGATAACCCATCACAATTGCGGCTGCATTGTTGGGGGTGATTCCTAAGGGACGGCCAGGCTAACATAGAGTAACCTTATCAGTGGCCACCGACTCTTTAAGCAGTGCAGGCTCTGGCCCCACAGCAGCAGCGAAGGGTTTAACCCTTCTGCAGCTCCTTGTCCTGTATTTCCTGGTTTGATGCAGTGACACCACGTGAGATGTCTTGCTGTTTGCTAAAGATCACATGATCGAGCCTCTGCCGCACTTACCTTGCCATAACAGCTGTCATCTGGTCGGCGCCCTTGTCTTGGCGCCTTGTGCACACAAGCCCACTGGCGCCCGGTACTGCGGCGGGAGGGCACGAGGCCCCTCCGTCAAGCAACCCGAAGCCAGCAGCAGCCAGGCTCAAACCCATAGCCGTTACTTGCAGATCAAACCCTCTCTGGCACCTATTTACCTTCAAACCCTTGTCCGATGGCAGCAGTGCTGACGTGCCAGGCTTGCAGGCTTGGCTCGCGGCTGGAGCGGATCAAAGGTGATGCTTTGCCCTTAAACCGTATTAGTTGAGGACTTTGGAGCACCCCCTAAGTTCTCTGACTGACTACTTGACTGCTTGTCGCAGGCAGGACCGCCACGCCTGCAATTCACACATCTACCCTCTTGGCGGCGCCCAGAGCACCTGTGCGGTTCTCCACACTGTCATGTCGGCCAAGACCCCTGCGTGCCGGGCTGCAGGTGGTCGCGGCCGCTCCAAGCTGTGAGTCCAATGCCATTGGGGACTGCTGAAACCAGCATGCCCAGAGCACTGCAGAGGTCTCTTAGCGAACTCATGGCGCAGCTACTCTGGCCTGCACTGGTGAGGGCCAGTACAAAGGTGGCACACTTACACCAGGCACATGAGCTGGCTGGCTGCAGACCCGAAAGGGGAGGTCTGCCTAGTCACTGGCGCGTCTCAGGGCATTGGCAAGTCAATCGCCTTGGCCCTAGCGGAAGCCGGCAGTAAGGTGAGGGGAAGGTCAAGCTTACAGGTGTGGCATCCTATCTGACGAAGCTAGGGGTGTGTGACTCAACATGACCAATGTGCACATAGCTTGTAGCCGGTGTCGGATGTTCGCGGCTTCCAGTCTTTGCAAGTGCAGGGATTGGATGCTACCTGGTAAACAGGAGGATTTTGTAGATTTTCATCTCCACAGCTTCTCTGGCGACCCTGCTTCGTGCCCTGCTTTTTTGCATGAAATTTGCCATCTTGGTTTTGTGACTGCCGTGGGTGACCTTCCTACCCCCGACTGCAGGCTGTCCCCCAGAAAGTACCCCTGCCCAGGTAGACTGATTCCCGGCAGGAGTGATCCATGTGACTGATGTTCCACTACCTCCTGTCCCATGTCCAGGTGGTGGTCAACTACCGCGATGAGTCGCTGAAGGGCGATGCCGAGGAGGTGGCCAAGGAAGTAGAGGCAGCGGGAGGCGAGGCGTTCATTGTCCAAGCTGACATGACCAAGGTTCGAGCCCAGCAGTAGTTCAGTTAGATTCATGGCTTACGGATTCTGCTTACACCCAACGCATCTTTTGCACAACACCCTGCCAGACCAGGTGAAGCATCCGTACATGCACAGCTTCTGCCGGTGTGAGCAAATCTTCGGTGAAGGGCTGCAGGGATGAGGTTCTGTGCCCTGGCTAGTATGCTGCTGCTCTGATGCCAACACACTGCTGCTTTAAAGGATCCACCTATTCTTCTGCTGCAGAATGACGAGCTGAAGGCCATGTACGATGCAGTGGTGGACAAGTGGGGAACGCTGGATGTGCTGGTGAACAAGTGAGTGGTGCAGGAGCCACTGCAGCGGCCTGCTCCTGATATGGTGCTGCTCTGGTGCTTGTCCAGTGACGCCAGTGCATGTGCAGCGGCACAGATGACAGGCCTCTCTGTTGGGACTTCCGAACGGGAACACTCTCAGGTGGCAGCGAGCTGCACATACTCGCAAGACCCTTTGGTGACCCCAGCCAGGCTTGAGGCACAGAGTGGGTCTAGGTGCTGTGGCAAAGTCTCACTGACCACTACTTCCAACCATTTGAATGCTGGTTGTGGCAAGTCTCCTGGTTGCCTGCTCCTGGCGTGCCATGTGGGAGTTGAGTGGCCCCATCACACGCCATGCGGCAATCCCTGGTGGCACACCAGTGGGACCTGGTAGCAAAAGCAAGTGCTGACGGAGTCGCAAGTGGCAAACACACCTGGCTTGCTGCTGCGCTTTGGCTGCAGCGCTGGCATCACCCGTGACACGCTGATGATGAAGATGAAGCCGGAGCAGTGGCAGCTGGTGATAGACATCAACCTGTCCGCCGTCTTCTACAACATGCAGGTCTGTCGGGCCCATGGCCTGTTGTGGTGATTGCATGCGGGTGACCGCAGACCTTGTGAAACGCCTGCGCTTTGCACCAAGCCGGGGGGCTGTGCAGAGGTAGGTGCCTAGCCCTGACTTGTGTTCAGACTTGCAGTTTGCCGCCAAGACGATTGGCAAGTGGAGAAGGCATTTTACACCTCGTCACCTTGCACTATGCCAGCAAATGCTTTGCATGCTGTGCCCGCTGGCGCAGTTTGCCACGAAGATCATGGGCAAGAAGAAGAAGGGCCGTATCGTGAACATCTCCTCGGTGGTCGGCATGACCGGCAATGCTGGCCAGGCTAACTACTCTGCGGCCAAAGCTGGTGAGGCCAGCTTTCTATTGTGTCCCTGCAGATGTGGCATTCGCTGCCCTTTCCTGCTGGGGCCAGCAGCAGCCTGTCGTTTACTTGCCAGTCAAGAGGCCACAAACACGCCCCAACTTTATGGAGACTGCACGCAACCCAGATGTGCAGAATGTAGGAGGTCAAATGCAACACAACCAGCCCTGTCAGTCCCGCTCACTTCGCACTCCCTGTTCGCACTACCTGTCACCCTAACGACAGGAGTGTTGCCGCCTCTGCGCAGGTGTGATCGGCATGTCCAAGACCGTCGCCCGGGAGTACGCCCCCCGCAGCATCACCTGCAACGCAGTGGCCCCAGGCTTCATCGCCTCAGGTGGGCCTAGCTACTTGTTGCATGGTTGGCTGTGTTTATCCCCTCTTCGGGCTACAGTTGCTTGCCCAGGGTCTTGCAACACCACAAAAGCCAGTGGGCCCTCTACAACACTATAATACCCCACCAGTACCTAACAAATGGGTGGTCCATAAGTACCGCACAGGTTGCATGAGGCATCGCACAAGCAGTACAAAACCCTGCTCAGAGTTGGCATGCTGCACAATGTGACACACACCTAACATACGATACAATCGTAACTGGCTGTTAAGCATTCCTCTGTGCAGCCATGACTGCGGCGATTGATGAGAAGTATAAGGAGGGCATCCTAGCCGGCATCCCCCTAGGTAGGTGGCTGACTCTACTGTTCAGCTGGCAGCTTGGCTTGCTGTACAAGTGGCCTGCCAGGAAGGCTGTAGTTTGGCTACTGCTATGCTTGTGCGGTGCGATGGCATGCTGTGGTGTGTCCCATTAGCGGCTGATCCCACAGAAGCTGTAGGCACTTTTGGAAAAGCTGGGCCAGCCAAAGGTGGGTATATGAGTACGCTCAAGCTGCACAGTGAGAGAGTGTGCAAGTGGCCATATGCGCCGCCCTTGGGTGGCGCGCTGTCCCTACCCAAATACCTATATAAGAATTTATTTCCCTGCCCACATTTGCAGCGCGCATGGGCACCCCGGAGGAGGTTGCCGGCCTTGTGCGCTTCCTCGCCCTGGACCCCGCAGCCTCCTACATCACCGGCCAGGTCGTCCCCATCAACGGCGGCATGCACATGTGATGCGCGACAAGACACTGGGCGAGGCGTCCCTAGCACGGCCAGCATGCAACGTGATGGGGCCAACGCTGCTCGGGCAGGTCGTCCAACCCAATGGTGGCACGCACAACCAATGGGAGCAGGCAGGCTGTAGGGGCAGCGCCTCGCCAACAGCCAGGCTACCATCTGCCTCCCTGTGGAGCTGCTGTGCATCCTGCAGGGAGCTTTTAACCTTTTAGTGAAGGAGGAAACTAGCATAGAAGTATTACTCATGCTAAGCTGCCGGCACGGCTATGATATTGAGTGTGCTGAGCTGGGCACTGTCTTTTAGTGCAAGTTTGGGTTTTGGGAACTTGCCGCTGGACCTTGGTTTTGATGCATTGCAGCTCTGAAAAAGGGGTTATGAATGGCTCTTGTCAGCACTAATCTCCGCAAGAAACAGCGATCGAAACTGGCTACAATGAATGCTGTGGTTTTTCATCCTACCCTCGTACCCGTGCAAGTGGTTGAGCTGGTTTTGGCAAGGTGTGTTGTGGGCCCTCAGACTGTTAGTACGCCTTGCTGCCATATACAACTAAGGGACCTAAGGCAGCTGCTAGTCTGCTGGTGAGGCCCTCTGTTACCTTTCTTTCCTCACTCTGCGCGCCTGTGCGTGGGTGTATTGCCCCCTTATATGTATGCTCCTTACTTGCTGGACTGCACGGTGGACTGTCCCCAAGGGAAAACCCAGGCTCAGCTAGGACAGCCGTTAATCAGGAAACTTTTTGAGTAATGCAACTTCGAGTACTGCAGCTTTGAGGAATGCAGCCGCCGCAGCAACTTGTAACCCTCCGTTGCCTGGAAGGCCTTTGCCAAGGCCCAAGCTGCGCCCATGCTGACCTCACATCTTCAAATGCATCAAGACATGGCTAGATTTCTACCCTGCTGTGCTGCTCACTTGCTAACCCACGTCGCTTTTTTAGGTACCCCGGACACAGTTGCTAACATGAGGCACCCAGCGTGCTCCTTACACCTAGACCTGGGTCATCTACTAGTTAGTGTCCTGCAGTTGCCCCACCTGCGCCATCAACACATACTTTGCACAGCCCTATCCGACCACGGCTACTTGCTTGCTTGCTTACACAGGCCCTGCCACCGTCAACAACTTGGAACGGTTGCTGCGCTAGGTCGCATCTAAGCTGACAACAGTCCTGCAGCAGCACAAGGATGTGCAACCCCTCGGTGAAAATCACCTGCAAAATCACTGCACTCGCTGGGAAGGACAACACCCCAAGCACGCTCCAACCAAGGTCGGTGCCTTGGTTACCCTAGGTATATTACCCCTGGCAGGGTAAGCAAGGCTGATGTGCCACACTCTTGGCAAAGTCTACGCAGCCTCTCGGTTTCAGACAGACTGAGGGTGAAGAGGTTGTGCTGGGAGGTCAGTGCAGCACGGTGGGTATGCTCGCGCTCAGCAGGCCAGGACCAAGAGCATAGTATGTATATCTACAAGACACCAAACCAATCCTAGACTCATCAATCCTTGCCAACGCTGTTTGCCAATGCCAGCCACATCTAAGACCACCCACCACACCGCGCCAGCGCCCAGGCACTCAACGTGCGTAAATCGTCGTGCGTCACCTTACAAGAAGGTTGAACATTGCAAAGCGCACTTTGTTGTCTACCTCGGCTGCAGAGGTAGTCGGGTCTCAGTTGCGCCATGCAGTGCCAGGAGGTCGCCAGGGGCCGCACAAGGCCTCCCTGTGCTGTGAACGCGGTTAAGGGTGCTAGACAAGGCCGCTACGTGGCTTGGGCAGCACGACGCATGACAGGGTGGTCCCAGCCGGTGTCCAGGCAACCTGGTGGAGGCCATGCAGCCCCCGATGTCCTTTTCATTCCGAGGGGCAGCTGGAGGAGCGGCGCAAGGCCGCTGCTACGGACCCAGGCAGGCTGGAAGCAAGGTGGCCAAGCATGGCGGCATCCTGGCAGGGGAGAGGAGCAGCAGCAGCAGCCGCCAGCACCTCGCATGAAGTTCTTGAGCGCGATGCCAGGGAGCAGCACCCATAGTGGCAGCGGCAGCTTGAGGGGCAGCAGCGGTGAGGGCAGCAGCAGCAGCAGCAGCAGCAGCAGCAGCAGCGCCAACGCTGAGCCAGGGATGGCACCAGGGGAGAGCAAGGAGCAGCTGCCGCCGGGGCCAGCAGAGTTCCTATCCAGCTCCGACACTGAGCAGCTGGAGCCGCCGTCGCGCCGCAGCCGAGACAACCTGCACCCGCTGCAGCGCATAGCGCTGGACGTGCTAGGCAGGCTGGCAGGTCGGTGCTCTGGGGCAGGACGGTGGGAGGCGCGGTGCTTTAGTCGCCCCTGCACTTAATCCCTCTTTTTGATGGGTCTCAACTGCGCAGCAGACTTGGTGCTAGCATGCAGGGGGTCCCGCTGGACGTGTGACCAGTCTGGGATATGGAAAAAGAATGACTTTCGGCTGTGGCTCCTGCAGCCCTGGTTCCTCCCTGGATGCGTGCCCTCATCATCCCACCCTACGCTCGCCGGATTGCTGGGCTGCTACTGGCTTTTGCGGTGGGCGCCTTTGCAAGCCTTGGGGCGCACATGCACGCCCGGAGGGTGGCGCCTCCGCCGCCGCAGGAGGTGCGACCCTGTCGGTTTGTGATGCACGCATGCACAGGACAGCTTTGCTGTCCATTTCCCATGCGAAGCGGTTGGGGCATCACGCATTCGTGAGGGACAGGAGGCATGGGCTACCTCCCTGCTGTATTCCTTTGGAGTCTGTTGGCTTTCTCTTCACGGGCCTTAGGCTCCGTGTGAGAGTGTCTTGTACTTTCCAGGCAACCTTGTTCAGGGCCCGTCTTATGGCTCAGCTGCTAGGCGTTTCAGAAGAAAGGGGCGGCGGAGGGTCCGTGGGTTGAGGAGGCTGCCCCAAGCGCCGCTGCTAGTACTTGCGTATGCTCACCAAGCAAGGCTGGTGAGGAGTGATGACATGCAAGAAGTAGATATTGCGGAGGTGACATGTGGTTGAAAGACTGCATGGCTTCCCTTGCTCGCCCCCGCAGGTGGTTTACTCCGAGTTTGTGCGGCTGGTGGAGAGCGGCAACGTGCGGGCAGCGCGGTTTGAGGAGGGCTCCTCCTCGTCAAGGATTCTCTTTGACCTGCGGCCGCACTCCTCCGCTACCGGCGGTCGGCTGGCTGGCGATGCGAGTGGCGGCAGCGCAGCAGGTGGGTAAAGGCTTGTTGCCCCGGGGGAGGGGGGGGGGGGGGTAGGGGCGGTGGACAGAGAGCGGGATAGGTGTTTAGGGAACTGAGGTATTCGAGCTTGGTGTCTATGATGCGTGTGTGTGTGATGCGCGTGTGTGTGTGTGTGTGTGGTGGGTGGGTGGGTGGGTGGGTGGT
>BBXU01000610.1:0-15909 GCA_001598975.1 Parachlorella kessleri | reverse complement strand
ACAGTTTGCACAGGGCACCTGCGGCAAGACAGGTTGCCTTATTTGTTGCCCCGGGCCATAGCACACGAGAGCACGAAATGTTTGCTTCACGCGTGATAGAGCAGCAAATTGCTCAACCGTCCATCGCCTCGTGACAGCCTGGCCTTGCCAGGACCGACTATTCCCAGCCTTGCTGGGTTCCGCAAGTCGCAATAGTATAGTGGTTAGTATCCCTGCCTGTCACGCAGGAGGCCGGGGTTCGATTCCCCGTTGCGGCGCTTCTTTTCGTGTGCTTTTTGGGTCTTTTGCTACTAGAAAGCCTTTCCCTTGCCCCATTTCTCGGGTCCTTACTGCCTTTTCCCTCCTAGACCTCTTAGCACTCTTCTCCCTGTTTCCCTTGATTATGTCTTGGTTATTTAGTGGCTATTCCGGCAGACAGTTCCGTGGCATGGCCCTAGGCACTCCTTGCCCGGTTCCAGCGAGCATACCACACACGGTGATCGCCCTGCTGCTGCCCTGACCTTGCCGCCCTGCTCACTGTAATTGAGAGGTGCCCAACAGTACAGCGGAACTCTTTCTGGAGAAGCTGATGTCTGTCTGCCCAGCAGAAGGAGCGGCCTTGGCGCCTGCACAGGCGGCGGTGTTGGACAGATGCTGGAACACTTGCGCATGAGCAGCGCTCTTTGTATAAAGTTTCTCCCCCTACTGACGGTCTTGTGTGCAGGGCAAGGCATGCCATCAGCAGCCAGCAGCAGCAGCGAGGTGGCCACCATTGCTGCTGTGCGGCGCCGCAGCCCCACGCCCCGGCAGTTCTACACCTATCGAATGGGGGGAGTTACCGGGGAGGCTGCGCTGATGCAGGTAAGCTGTGTGTGGGTGGTGCTGAGTTGGGTCGATGCCTCTCCCTTGCGGGTACAGTCTAAGGATTTGATAAATCAATGTAGGAGAGTACGCCTCCTTGCGGGATTTGCCTCACACCTATATCGACACTGCTGCATAGACCTTGCCTGCACCAGTTTGATAGGTCTATGGTGGTAGGGCGACTCTCTCCCAGAACCCTGGGCCGCCGCTTTTCCGTCAGGCACTACTTGACGCATCAAATGTGGAGGATATGCAGCATGTCGACCTGTCCTGCGTTTGCCCACATCAATTGTGTAGTCTGTCTAGTTGGAACTGACTAGGTAGGCTTCCTGGAGGATGCTGCCCTTCCTTCACAAGGCATGCTCCATTTTCGCCCCGCAGTCGCTGCTGGCGGCGGGGGTGGAGTTTGGTGTGATCAAGGCCTCGCTCTCTCAATCATTTGCCAGGTGGGTCGCGATTGGCGTACAGTGGTGGTGTAAGCTGAGGGTGCCTGTGTGAGGGTTGATGCATCCTTGAGCCGCTGGGTTCGACCTTTGCCATAACGATAATCGAGCTTCTTCCGGTCGCAGCTGCGCTTTTTTTAATGCTACGGGCAGGCGCCTACCCCCTGCAGGTCTCAACTTTCTTCCTGACTCCTTCTGTGTCACTTACAACCTTGAGGATCTCATATGTTTGTTCTTGCTGTTGTTCAGGATCCTGCTGAGTGCGATTGCTGTGTGGATTCCATTGCTGCCGCTGATGTTGCTCATGCGGCGCATGTTGGACGAGCGCATGGGTGGCGGCAGGTGGGGAAATGGTCATGCGTATGCCTCTCATTCCTACTGGTAACATGTATGAAGATTGGCTGCTATATGACTGGCGCAAGCTTCCTAGCATATACTTGAGGCTAGTCTGCCGTAGAGATTGCAACATTTGATGTTCCGGCCATTGCAGCTGCAGCGGCCTAGAGAGGGCGTGCCACTTTCACGTGCAGGGCAAGTTTCCCATCGTAAAATTGCCACCTGCCTACGCTGAGACTTTTTCCAGCTGAGCCCCATCATAGTTGCTGGTGGTGTGCCTGGGCCGTGCAGGAAAAAGTCAAAGAACAGCGGCAAGGACGTGCCCAAGACCACCTTTGCGGACGTGGCTGGGGTCGGGCCAGCCAAGGAGGAGCTGGCAGAGGTGAGGGCTGCAGTACATGCGGTGTGAGTTGCTTTGCTGTGTTGGGCCCGGGCAGCCATCATCGGGTGGTCCAGCCAGCCAAGGAGGAGCTGGCAGAGGTGAGGGCTGGTGCTCTTGTGCTGTGTTGCCTGGCTGTGTTGCGTCTGGGCAGCCGTCGTCCCCTCCCCTGGGTGGTCCAGCCGGTAAGAAGTAGCCTGGAAACAAGAGCAGCTGTGCCTCAGCGGTTGTCTTGTTCGATGAGCAGTTTGTGCCCGAGGCAAAGCGTGCTGTCTTGAGACGTCTGCCGCCTGTGGACTTGCGCGGCAGCGTGCTGTGCTTGGGTGCCTGGTGGTTTGGCCTGAGCAGCAGCATGCCAGGGGAGGCCTTAGGCCTGGACCCTCCCAAGGGAGAGCTTGCCGGTAGTGCAGTATGCCCCCTGGCGTGGAATTTGCTTCTTAAAGGGTTGTCACTTACCCTATCATAGTTTTGACGCTATCTAATTTGACGCCTTAGCATGACGCTGCACGCCAAGGTGGAGCTCCAGAACAGTTATGTCTTCCCCTTGGCGGCCTGCAGGTGGTGTCCCTGCTGCGCAACGGGGCGCGCTACCAGCGGCTGGGGGCCAAGATGCCCGGGGGAGTCCTGCTGTGTGGGCCGCCCGGTACCGGCAAGACGCTTCTGGGTGAGTTGCAGGGCCAGTGCTAGGATGGGGCTGTGGCTGACCTTGGACAGGGTGCACTGGCTGCTATACAGTGTGTGGTTGTTGTATAAAGTCAGGATACGCACGTAGCTTGCAAGAATGATAGGGGGGGTGTGAATGGTCTGTTCTGTGTAAAACTTGGTAGGGCAGCGCTGTCTGTGCATCTTCAAAATTCACATTTTGTCTTGCACCATGCACTGGCGCTGCCGGCAAGCTTCCTTGGTCGGGCTGGGCGTTCGGCAGCCTCCCTTTACCCATACTCGCTGCCCGCCGCTCTCCACGCTAACCATGCTGTGCCCGCTTCGCAGCCTGGCGTGCCCGTTGGTGGGCGTGCGGTATCTTACCTCTAAATAACAATACCGATCTCTCCATGCCTGCACCATATGCAATGGTGGTTGACAAGCCTATCGCTGCCCTCCTTCCCATACCGCCGCCCTGCCTGCCATAATCGACACAATGCCGCCTGCCCTGCCTGCAGCGCGCGCTGTGGCTGGCGAGGCGGGCGTGCCCTTCTTTGCCGCCAGCGCCTCCGAGTTTGTGGAGCTGTTTGTGGGGCGGGGGGCTGCCCGCATCCGCGAGCTGTTTGCGGAGGCCCGCAAGAAGGCGCCCTGTGTGGTGTTCATTGATGAGCTGGATGCTGTTGGTGAGTGACGGCTGGTGCACGGGTTTTCTGTTGTCCACGGGGCCAGCGCAGGAGCCACTTGTTTGGGGGTATTCTAGGGGGCATCTGTGGGAATCTGGGGTGCTGAGTGAACTACCAGAGGAGGTGGGCTCAGCACCATTCACCTGAAATGAAGGTGAGTTATTGCAGAGCCTGTACAGCAGGCTGAAGCCGGCTGGTCTGGGCTTGGAGCGATAGACACGTGTGGGAAGTATTGGCTGAACCTGGGCTCTTCCCGTTACATTTTGGTGCATCCTTGCCACTTCTTCTCTGGGAATCAAGCACATTTGTCTTTCTTAAGCGGGCGGCAGGGACAACTAACTGGTCGCAGCAGGCAGAGGAACCGGCTTGCAGCTAGCTGCTCCTGTTGCCCTGGTTCGCAGTTGCAGTTTCTGAGCCTAGTGAACTACACAGTGCCAAATGTGACAGTGTCAACGAGATTTGCTGAGTGAGTGCTGCCACTTGGCCTTCAGGTGGCAAGCGCGGCATTGGCCTGAACGAGGAGCGAGACCAGACCCTGAACCAGCTGCTGACAGAGCTGGACGGGTTTGAGGGGCGGCCAGGGGTGCTGCTGCTGGCTGCCACCAACCGGCCTGATGTGCTGGACGAGGCGCTGGTTAGGCCCGGGCGACTGTCACGCAAGGTGGGTTTGCAGGGTGGTGGGGTCTTGTGTTTGGGAAGTACCTTTCAACATATGTTGCCGCTGGTACCTAAGTGGCTGACCAGGCGGGATGGCAGGTCGTCTTGGTTTGTTGAGGTATGGGCGATGATAGACATAGTCGCATGGCATGGACTGTCACTGTGAAGGCAATGGGTATCCCACCTTGGAATGAATGTGCAGTTTAGGAGCCATGGTGCTAACCCAGTCTGGCAGTGCGCTTGGCACCAAGCACTTCTCGACGTGCAATATTCCCTTGCGAGCAGGTGGTGGTACCGCTGCCGGACGAAGCCGGCCGCGCTGACATCCTGCGGGTGCACATACGTGGGGTGCCGCTGGCGGAGGACCCAGATGCCACCTGTGCCACGCTGGCCAAGGCCACAGCAGGTTGTTGAAACGACACGTTGGCTTGCCTCTTGGGGAGGTTGTGGGTGTTGATAAGTTCAGATTATGGTGTCAGGCCGAGGCCGTTACTTATGATTGCTGGGGGCTGTGGAGTCCCTATGCACCCTGGTGCTGCAGCATGTGCTTCATTGCGGTGTGTGCAATGTGTGTGGTCCCTCTGCCGTAGTTGTGCCACGGTGCATGGCCTGATTTCCTTACCATACATGTGCACGGCTCCTCTTACTGAGCGACCTAACAGTTGGCATGGGCCGGTCGTCCCTAATGACAGATAGACTGTTCTTACTGCGGATCCAGGCTTCTCCGGCGCTGAACTGGCCAATGTGATTAACGAGGCGGCTCTGCTGTCTGTGCGGCGGGGTTGTGAGGCGGTGTCGCTGCCAGAGTTGCTGGAGGCTGTCTACCGTACCAGGTTTGTGCTGTGGTGGAGCGGAATTCGAAAGTCATGCTTCCAGCGGCCTAAGACCCAGTGCCCTGGCTTGGCGGCTTACTAGCCCTCTGTTCCTCCTTGAATCATGGGTATGTTGCCTGGTTCGACTAACCAGCGGACGCTTGGGTGTTGCATGCATCATATGACGGTATTTACCGTCTTTGGCGCAGGTATGGTGTGAATGGGGGCGGCTCGCCGCTGCCGCTGGGCGCAGCATTGCAGAAGCGTCTTACGAGTTGGCTGGTGGACATAAACAGCAGCAACAAGCAACAGCGTGGGCTTGCGGGCTCCTAGGCAGTATATATGAAGGGGTGCTAGAGCGGCTGGGCGGACAGAGTGCTGCCTAAACTTGCGCTCACGTTTGCAGGGTTAAGCAAAGCTGGCCATTTTTTGGCGTGCCCTGGCTTTACATAGGTTCCTTGATCTCCTCGTTTTGCCTTGTTAGTCCTCTCACAGTCATGCATGAGCTCCCTGCACGCTCAAGTTGCGGATGGCCAGCATGTTCCTGGGAAGCCAGCATGCTCACACTTTCTTTGGCACCCTTTCTTCATGGCATTTCATTCAAATTCACTCGGCTGCCTTGCTCTGCATTTTGCGTCTCTCACCTTGCTCTCGGTGTGGACACTCATTCGCTTTAAGTAAGAGAACCAAATGAAGGCCATCCTAGCCCTGTGCCTTGGGCTCCTGCCTCTGGCTTACGGAGGTAGTTCCAGACAATTGAGTCAAGTTGCTGCACAACCTGCGCTCTCTCAAAACGGCTTGCTAAGTATGCCATTGTCTCTGAATGCAGCTGGCCGAGGCCTCCAGCAGTTCGTAGCTCCTACGTTTGGGCAGGCCTTGCCCATTTCGACTCAGCAACCAACAGGTGCTTGGTGCGCTCCATAAGCACAGGAGACAGCAGCGCAAGTTGCCTTCTGACCAGGTGGTCTGTCTCCATGCAGGCACGCTCTTTGGCCAGCTCAACACTCTCTCCGCTCTCACAACCCAACAACAAACGACAAGCGGTCCAGGTGTGTTAAGCCGCCTCTTTGCAAGCAGGTCTTCCTCGGTCGCATCCTGCCAGACGGCTCAATCTGGGTAAGCTAGGGCGGCTTATTCTGGCAGGAGTGCAGCAGGTTCAACCAAGCATGGATTGCGTCTTACTGCAGGGAACCAAGTGCCACAGTGGACTGGTCAAGCCCTGCCAGCAACCCGCCCAGTGCCAACAACCACTCCCGCCGTCACCACCTCCTACCCTGCCATCACTGTGGCAGCCACCACCAACTATCCTACCACCACGCCTGCTGCCACAACCACTTACCCCGTCATCACTCCCTCTGCAATCACCTATCCCACTACCACACCTGGTGCCACGACCACCTACCCAACCACCACCCCCGCTGCCACCACCACCTACCCCACAACTATCCCCGCTGCCACCACCACCTACCCCACCACCACTCCGTCTGCCACAACTCCGGCTGCGACCACCACCTCTCCCAGTGTCCCAGCCAGCAAGCCTACCTCAACACCCACCTCGCCAGCCCCAACCACAGCAGCCGGCAGCGGCTCTGGCTGCCCTGACGTCGATGCAGTCCTCCAAAGGCATAACTACTACCGCTCACAGCATGGCGCAGCGCCTCTGACCTGGAATGCTCAGATCGCCGCTGTGGCCCAAAGCTGGTCTGAGCACTGTGTCATGCAGCATAGCCAAAATGGCTATGGCGAGGTATGCAGCTGTGCACAGTGCATGGGCTCTGCATAGTCAAGCATGTACGCGCAAATGCCTCAGTGCATGCAAACAACAGACTCTCTATGGGCTTCTAAGAAATCCAAATTTCATGCCCTTGCAGAATCTTGCCCAGGGCGTTAGTACCTGTGCTGCTGCTGTCGACCTCTGGATGTCCGAGCAGAGTTCCTACGTCCCAGGGAGCGACTTCAGCATGGTGGGTGGGACATCCTGAGAGGCTGTTCGCTAGGGCTGCAATCCTCAAGCCCATGTTGCACACCCAGTTATAGCCCGGTCTGCGAGTGGGGAAGCACTGCTTGACGCCTCGAGTGCCCTTGCATGAGGCACATTCAAGACTGGCATATGTGCCTTCTGCGCCTTGCAGGCAACGGGACATTACACGCAGGTCGTATGGGCGGGCACTACTCAATTAGGCTGCGGTTTTGCTGCCGGCTGCAATATGGTGACCTGCAACTATTCACCTGCGGGCAACGTCGTCGGTCAGTTTGGAGCAAATGTGCACTAAGAGTATGATGCCAGCCATGCACGGCCTTGCAGAAATGAAGTTTTGCCTTCCGTGACCTTGAACCTGCAATTTTGCTATCTATGTTAGGTCTTCTGATGCTGCCTTCCAGCCCTCATTTTTATATTATTGCATATGTGCTCACCTGTTTCTCTTTAATGAGTTATTGTATCTCTTCTACATGTGCCCTTCTCGCTGCGCTTTACTTGGCTTACATGGACTTCTGAACTTCTGAGAAAAAAGTGACATCTGATAGAACCCTTCCAGCTTCGAGTGACTCAAAGGGCCCACGTGGGCACCTCACCTGCACTACCCATGTCTGCTTGATCTTCACCTCGCCCTGACGTCACTGGCATGCACTGGACGTCAATAGTTGAGCAAAGCAACCAAAAAAACACCACCATCACCTCAAAGGCTCAGGGCTTTGCAGGGCAACCAGGTGGGCAGCACCTATGCCATGGAGCTGTGCGACGGTAGGGCCTCCCTAAGTACATGGCTAGCTGGACAGGTCCACTGAGGTGGACTGCTGGTCACACCCTAGAGTTTCATGTGTCCCGCATGGCGCCAAATACCGCTCTGACATGGCATGATGCCTCAATACTAGTAAGTTGCTTGGCACACCACTAGAATCTGGTGAGCTGCCCGTTTCGAAGGCGTTTGCAAGTTCACACACTGTGATTAAGGATAGCTTGCCTGTCGGCGCAGCTTCTGGCCTATAGGTCTACCTCAAACCCTAGTCATTACCGTCCAAGGCGGCATCTCTGAAAACTAGCTGGCTAGCTATAGGTGGCTGTCTGGAAGCTCTCTCTTCTGCCCAGGGTTGCCTCCCTTGCGTCATGGTTGCCAGATGGAAGGAGTAGAAGGGTTCAGTGCTGGGTGCAGGTCATGAGCACCGTCTACGACATCTGTATTGGGCCGAGAGTATGGGAGACAAGTCTGCCTTTTGCTGGGAGGCGGAGGTCAGGTGGGCAGCTCCAGATATCTGGTGGCCTCATGCATAGCTACCTCTGTGCTGCTGTCCGAAACTTCGACCGAAACCCACCGGGACCATGGCATTTGCTAGACTCCTCTAGCTAGGCTGTGCAGGTTGGAGGTTGGGCCCGCCTGTCCAGCGTAGACTGGTGCATGGAGCTGCTGGGGAGGTCAGAGCTGGTGCAAGTGCTGCAGAGACAGCTTCCCTATCTGCTGGCTTGACCAGCAAGTGCCCGGACATACAGGCTGTCATTGACAAGGTGGGAGGGTGGGTGACGCCATTCAGGGCGCATTAGCAGGCTGGCCACTGGGCGCGCACATGTGGTGGCTAGGAGTTGGGCAATTAATGGCTCAAGCCTGCCCACTTGGCAAGCACACACCTGCAGCCTTACAGTTGGCATGCATGGTACTGCACCGCAGCGTGCGGTCGGCAGATTGGCTAATGTTGCGAGCGCACAGAAGCACATGTCCCTCACATCTTGTGAGCTCATTATCTGTCACAGCCACAATACCAAGCCTTCCTGATCAGAGGACAGTTGTTGGCTTCTGCTTCCTTGACGCAGCACAATGAGTACCGGGCGGCCCACCATGCCCCTCCGCTCTACTGGAGCGAGTCCCTGGCGCATGCTGCCCAGAGCTGGGCTGACAAGGGGGAGCTGCAGCAATCGGAGACGGAGTGCGGCGAGGCAAGTGGCTAACTCCCCGGCCCATGCGTCCTATTTTCAAGTCATCTGCAGCCCAGGATTTGCGACCTGCTCCGACATGGAGCCACCGTCGTGCGAAGGATGAGGCAATAGCTCAGTCGCGGCAGCGAGCCTGCTGGTGCTCTGGCAGTGGCTTGCACCAACGCAAAATGTGGTCTTGCACATGCCAATGAGGGGACTGAAGGTGGTCTATGCGTTGGCTTTATTGTTTGCAGAACCTGGCGTTGGGGGTCGACTCATGTGCTACGGCAGTTGACATGTGGTATGAGGAGCGCAGCGGGTACAAGGGGGAGTTCAGCCCGGTAAGCTTTGGTGGAGCTCGGACCATGCCAAGCTTACGCACGGTTGGCTAGGGGACAGTTCAGCCCTCCTAATGGGTTACGAAGGATTGTTGGCAATGGCAGGGCAGGGCAGTGAACTCCGTGACAGGTGAGTGCTGTCCACGGCCCAGTCCCAACATGCTATATCCCATTGATACATGCCGTGGCATTCACCAAGAGCAGCGTTAGCAGCAGCAGGCTGGCACCCTCCCCAGCACTACTGACCAGCAGCATCAGCTGCGGCAGGCTGGCTCCATCCCTTTCCCACCCTGAGCAGCGTCAGCAGGAGATGTCCCAGCCTGCTAAGCTTAAGGTCGCTCCTGCTGGTCGGGACGGAAGGTGCCAGCCTGCCGCTGCTACTTTGGCAGGGTGGGAGGGGATGGAGATGGTGGCAGCCTGCGGCTGTAGGATTAAGGGTAGCTCCTGGTGCTGGCAGCAGTAGGAAGGCACAACCTGTGCGAAAGGGGCAGAGCATGCGGCAACTGGTCCGAGGACAACACTTAGTCGATGGCATGGCGCGCATGGCGCTCCCACGTAGCAGTGCATTCCCTACTAGCAACTGAGAGGACAGGAAGTGATACTGCTACCGAATGCCGACACATAGGTGGCAGTGTTGGTCAAGATTTGTGTGCTGCTTGGTCAGCAGGTGGCAAGGTCCCTCACCAATGCAGCTGCCCTTGGCTGTCATCAGCTCACCCCTCCCCTGTGCTGCAGTCCAGCTGCCACTTCAGCCAGCTGGTCTGGAAGGGCAGCCGCCAGGTGGGGTGCGGCTGCAATGCGGAGCAGAGGCTGGTGGTGTGCAACTACCTGCCACCCGGCAACGTCAAGGAAGAGTTTGATGCCAATGTGGAGCGGTAGCTGGGTGCCTGAAGCTTACCAGGAAGTGAGTCAGGGCGGGTATGGGTTGCTGACTGATTGCCATGTTACACGCCGACCAGTCCATGCCTGGGACCCGCACTTGGGAAATAACCCTCTCCTATGCACACGACAATCTGCTTTGCTGGAAAGGATAATAACTGAGCCAGCACATGAACACATGTAACCCTGGTTACTAATACTACTGAAGAGGAGTACATGCATTATGTGTCATATGTGCCTACGTTTCACCAATCGCTGGCAAGCCGACACAGCTATGGCATGCATAGAGGTGCCATCATGAAGGCAGCATGAATCCAGAGTGGCAGAATATCAAGCCAAAGTCTGTTAGGGGCAGCAGGGAGACATGACGGGGCGCCTGAAGAATCAAGAATAAGCTCCAGAAGATGGTGGGAAATGGGAAGCTAAGAATATGAACACATCTGGGCATGCATTGAGGCTGACCAAAACTAACTGCCTTGCAAGGGTAGCAGAAGCACACACCAAAGAAGTGGCAAGGAAATTTATGGGAGGTTACAAGGCACCATGGAAATAGCCCGACCAGCATAGATGGAGCCAATGGGAATATAAATGGCTGCCCTGCCCGCTGGCATGACAGCAAAAGTTGGCCAGCCTGGTGCAGACGACCTGGTTCGTATCATTTATCATGTCAGCAGGGAATTAGTCCGACCGAGAGCTCATTGGGAGTCATGTCAGCAAAGTCACAGTTCTTCAAGTAATAAGTCATTGATACAGGATGCACATTTAGCCCCGCAGGGGTGGAGTCACCTGCAGCAAATACAGGCACAGGCACTGTTGAACAGCCTGTCTGACGCAGAGTCTGAGTAACTCTGCAGCGGCACTGCATGGTGCAGTCTGTGCGTGTCCGGTGACGACCGCACCACCAGGTGACAAAAGCCCCAGCACTCCAAACCCAGCCCCCGCAGTATGAAGCTGTTTGTGTCGGCCCGCCCATCCTGCACTCGGCAACGGTACCCACAGCAGGGAGGGACAAGAACGCGAGCCAGGGGCCGGAAGCAGCCCTACTCCACCTGCCTTTCTCATGCTCTCACCTTCTCCAGCACAAAGACCCGAGTCTGCTGGGCCAGCACCACAGGGTTCTGGCCAAAGGCCCACTGTGCCAGTGAGCTGATGTCCGCCTTGAAATCATCAAGGGCGGGGCCTGCAGCAGCGGGAGGGTGGCGCAGGATGCTGTCTTAGTCATGCCGGCAAGAGGACTCAAGAAGCACCACAGCTCTGCACTGGATTGAAGCCGCAACAAGATAACCATCTACAGCGTCTCAGCTCCCGACCAGCTGTAAGCCGGATTAGCGCAGCCAGCCATCTGGAGACCTGTAAAACTTGGGACAACCATGGTCCACCCTGAGACCTAGTTGAGGGGATCCACTGATCTCTGGAACATCAAGTATCCGGCCCTCTGCCCCTCTCACCACTCACTCAGCAGTCTCGGCCAGCTGGCCAGCTTTCTACTATCCCAGCTGATCCATCCTTTTTAACACAACAACAAACCCACCACAATGTTAACAAGCAATAAAAGTTCGCGTCAGTGACCTAATAGCTGCAGCGACGATCCTCACCGCTCAGTGCGGCAGCCACCGTGGGCTGGCCTGCCATCTCGTCAGCCAAATGGTCAAGCCCTCCCATTAGGGCCACCGGGTTGTCATGGGTAGCATACTCCAGCAGCTTGAAGCGCCCTCCCTGGCGCAACAGCGGCGCCCAGGCCTGCGGCGTGTGCTGCGCTGCGGCGCGGGAATAGACGCCGTCGGTGGCGTCCTCGGTCACCTCCTCTACCATGTCTACAAACATGTGGCGGTCGTCCCTGCAGGGTGGCAAGGGCCGGGTTGGTTGCAAGGCAGAGGCACGCAACACTGGGAAGGGTTGGGTAACTTGCAGCAAGACATCAGGGCGAGCCATGGTATGGCACCGCCTGCAGAGGCCGGGTGTCAATTGAGCCGCCGCGTGAGCTTGGAACACCGCCAGTGTCAGCCACTGAAGCACAGCTCCATCACCCAAAAGTAGCCTCAATCCAATATAAGCTTATACTGGCTTAAGCCTCCCTTGCCGTGCCGTGAATACCAGCCAACTCAGCAGCCCTCACCTGTCTGTCAGTGCCACCACCAGCTTGCCGCCTGGCCGCAGGATGCGATGAGCCTCCCTCAGCGCCGTGGCGGCGTTCACCACATGCAAGCTGTCCATGCAGGTCACCTGCAGCGGCAGAAGGGAGAAAACAATTTGGAGCGCCGGGTCTGTCTTCTGGCGATGACCACTGTTGCACCTGTGAACGGCTATCGCACGCGGCTCTCAGGCGACCCTGGATTCACTTGCTCCACACGGGCAAGATCATTACAACCTGCCGGGGCTGAACCTGCTCCACACTTAGGGTGCATATGCGCGTACCAGGTCAGCCGCATTGTCGCGCACCACGCTGGGTTCTAGCTGCGCTGCGATGACGTCAACGTGCGTGTCAGCATTGGTGTCGGCATGCAGCAGGGTGCAACCCTGCTGCACTGCGCTGCCGCCAACGCTGAGCACATTAAGGCCCCTGCAGCAGGCCCGAAAGGTGCACAGATCAACTGAGGCCAGTCTATGGGCAGTACTTTCCAGGGCTTCAGAGACCTGAGCCAGCCTGCCGTTACCTGACCAGCAACCCACAGAAGCCACTGACGTTTTGTGCACCTAGGGAACAACTTTCAGGATTGTGCTTTTAGCCAACGCTCCAACCACACAGGTATACCGTGCCTTCCCGTCTGCCTGCCTATGCGCGCACCTCTGCGCCAACTCCAAGCCCGCCATACCCTGACCGGCGGCGACGTTGACCGCGACAGCCTGATGCTTGCGGTGCAGGGGGATAAGGTCCAAGATCCTGCTCCACAGCGCCTCAGGATAGGCATACCTGTGCCAGGGAGGAGGGGGGAACAGACCTGAACCCTTCACCCAGGCTCGCAGCTAGATGGCACTCTTAGAACAACCTTGCAATTGCAGGAGCCGCCAATTTGCTACCCCGTGATCAGCTGAAGGCCGGCTGGCGTCCTTACCTGATCTGTATATCCTGGGATGATATAGGGAGCGCGAGGCTGTCAGTGTCTGGCACAACGGCCTCCCTTTCCTTCAACGCTGGAAGGGCGGCGGGGTGGCTGGCAGAGGTCATCAGTGCGGCCACGGAGGGGCGGAGCGAGGCACATAGAAGGGGAGCCAAGGCCCGCGCCAGCTGAAGGCTGGCGCCTCCCAAAGCTTTCGAGCCGAGAGGAGACAGCATCGATGCTGAACCGGGGGTTCAACGTGGCCTACAGATAAGGCTGGAAAAATGGACTATATGACGTTTGACAACCCGATAATCAGTATGACAAGCCTGCGCGTGCAGTCGCCTTTGAATGCCCAACGACGACGTATGCGGGGCGGGAAAAGGGCGGCGTGACCGAGGTGCGGCCAGCATGCGGTTTTGTCACCCAGGAAAGCCTGACCTGCCAGACAACTGTCTGATCAAGGTGTGGGCAGCAATAGAGTGTTATTAGGATCCTCAGCTTGAAAAGAGCCATGCCACCAACATGAATGTCGTAAGGTGAGCTTGCGACCTACCTATACTCTAGAGAGCGAAGTGACCCTTGTGTCTCTATAGCCCCCCTGAGGTCGCCAACTGAGTGCCTTAGGGTGGCAGGCAGGGCGCCTGACTGAGCCTGTAGCTTGACCCCTTGGTTGGTAGCTTAGGAACATGATCCTAGCTGGCGCTCTCGCCCACAGCCACATGCTCAAGCTAATACCCCGCTGGGGACAACAAACGCGCTTGGCGCGCTGCTGCCACTGCTTCTTTCAAAGCAGCGGGCTCAAATTCCCCAGCACTGCAGCAGCCAGACAACACCCGTTCGTCGGTGCATGCATGCGGGGATTGCGCTGGGTAAGAAGGCAGTGGCCGCCAGAGTTCCAACGACGGACCTGCCAACCTTGCCAGCTGCACAGACACGACTCTTGGGACGGTATAGTGATTTGTTCAACCCAGCAAGCCCCGCACAACTGCCCCAGCACCGCTGCAAACGCGGCAGACACCGTCCAGTGCGCACACTAATGCTCGGTTCACCAGCGACAGGTTTCTGTGTGCAGAGCCTCAGGGAGCGGTCCGCCAACCCATCCAGCTGTGGCACTCCACTGCTGAGGATGTGGGGAGGTAAAGATAAGGCAGAAAGACCCACCGCTCACCTGTGGTAGGATCCAGCCGAGCATCGCTTATCACCCATGCTCATGCACAAGCCAATGTGCTGGGCTGCGCATCCAAAGCGGTGGCAACAAGTCTTGCCGCACCACCTACTCACATAACTCATGCCTTGGGATGTGGAGAGGCACGGTTCAAGCCAGCGCGCCCATTCCAACGTGCCCCAACACTGCAGCAGCAAGCCAACACCCGTCCATTGGTGCATGCATGCGGGGATTGCGCTGGGTAAGAAGGCAGTGGCCTTCAGAGTTCCAACGTCGGACCTGCCAACATTGCCAGCGGCACAGACACGACTCTCGCTGTGTTTTGCAGGTTGTGGGGACCCTTCTTCAGCCAGCGGGGTATCAAGCTACACACTAGACTGACTGTGTTCAAGGTGCTGGTGCTGTCGGTAGTGCTGTATGGCTGTGAGTCACTGGCGCTGACCTGTGCTCAGCAACATCGGCTGGATGTCTTTGTCAAGTGCTGCATGCGCCGGATGCTAGGGTTGAGATGGAGGGACCACATCAGTGATGAGGAGTTGTATAGGCGGTGTGGGCAGGAGGACAACCCCTTCGATAGTGTTGTGGTCCACTGGCGACGCCGGTCGTTGCGGTTCCTTGGGCACCTGGGGCGTATGCCTGAGTCGCGCTAAGCTAAGTGCATCTTGTGGGCCACTCTGCCAGACGGGGTGGGGCGGCGGGGGCGGCTTGCCAACCCTTTGCTACCCCAGGTCTATGAGGAGCATCTGAAGCAGCTGGACTTGGGTGGGGCCAGACGGCAGCATCAGGACAAAACGAACGCTGAGGGCGGCTCGCGGGTTGCCTTCAATTGGCTGAGTGCTTGTGCTATGGGGGACACATGGAGAAGCTTGGTAGGATAGACCTTTGGTTGTGCTTTTTGTTGGTTTCCCCGTCCGGACGGGGTGGTGCATGCCATTAAGAATTGGTACTTGGATCTTGTGGTTTGTGGGCATAGTACATCCTGGCTTTTTGCTGGCCCCACTTGGGGGACTCAGCATGGTCAGGTGGCGGTACGCTGTTAGACTAGACTAGACTAGACACGACTCTTGGGACGGTATAGTGATTTGTTCAACCCAGCAAGCCCCGCATAACTGCCCCAGCACCGCTGCAAACGTGGCAGACACCGCCTAGTGCGCACACTAATGCTCGCTTCACCAGCGACAGGTTTCTGTGTGCAGAGCCTCAGGGAGAGGTCCGCCAACCCATCCAGCTGTGGCACTCCACTGCTGAGGATGTGGGGAGGTAAAGATAAGGCAGAAAGACCCACCGCTCACCTGTGGTAGGATCCAGCCGAGCATCGCTCATCACCCATGCTCATGCACAAGCCAATGTGCTGGGCTGCGCATCCAGAGCGGTGGCAACAAGTCTTGCCGCCTCGCCTACTGACATAACTCATGCCTTGGGATGTGGAGAGGCAAGGTTCAAGCCAGCGCGCCCATTCCAACGTGCCCCAGCACTGCAGCAGCAAGCCAACACCCGTCCGTCGGTGCATGCATGCGGGGATTGCGCTGGGTAAGAAGGCAGTGGCCTCCAGAGTTCCAACGACGGACCTGCCAACCTTGCCAGCTGCACAGACACGACTCTTGGGACGGTATAGTGATTTGTTCAACCCAACAAGCCCCGCACAACTGCCCCAGCACCGTTGCAAACGCGGCAGACACCGCCCAGTGCGCACACTAATGCTCGGTTCACCAGCGACAGGTTTCTGTGTGCAGAGCCTCAGGGAGAGGTCCTCCAACCCATCCAGCTGTGGCTTTCTAATGCTGAGG